>JAKZJZ010002242.1:0-18810 GCA_022702705.1 Papilionanthe hookeriana x Papilionanthe teres
AATATGTCGACCTTTGACCAAAAAGTCGATTTTGATCAAAATAGTCGAATTTTGACCTAATGGCCCCATTAACCGAATAGGTCGACTTTTGACGAAAAAGTCGACTTTAGTTCGAATGGTCGATTTTTGACCCGATGACTGACCGTGGCCAAATTGGTCGTATTTTGACCAAAAAAAGTCAACTTTTTGGTCAAAATAGACAATTTTTAACACTAATGACAAATTATTAACCCAATAAGTAAATCTTTGACCAAAAAGTCGACTTTGTCGTAATTGTCGATCCTTGACCCAATAATCGACCATATGACCCCGATAGATCGACTTTTGACTAAAAAGTCGATTTTGAGTCGAAATAGTAAATTTTAGACATAATTACCGATTATTGACCCATTAGGTCGACTTTTGAACAAAAAAGTCAATTTTAGTTAAAATTGTCGATTTTGACCTAATGACCACCTCATTGACCCAAAAGGTCGACTTTTAACTAAAAGTCAAATTTGGTCGAAATGATCGATTTCGACACAATGACCTAAATGTCAACTTTGGTGAAAATGTTCGATCCTTCATCCGATGACCGACCGATTGACCGAATTTGTTAACTTTTGACTAAAAAATCGACTTTGGCCAAAATGGTTAATCCTTGACCCAATGACAAACTTATTGACCCAATAGGTCGACTTTTGACCAAAAAGTCGATTTTGCTCAAAATATTCCATTTTTGGCCAAAGTCAATTTGTGATCTAAAATTTTCTTCGATGAATTTGTGCAGACGGTACTCCATCCATCATCGGTCGTGTACGGGTCTATCGGAACAATGGGATCCGTTGAAAGAACATTGACGGAACCTCCTTTCTGGGGTTCCTTCATGTATTCCTTTGGGATCGTTATGTTCTCTTTCCGGAGATTGTCATTAAACCAACTCTTGAAAGTGATGCAATCCTCTATCTTGTGTCCGAGCATCCGGGGGTAAGGGCAATAGTTCGGATAATATTTCTTGTTGACTTCCTCCGGCTTCTTGGGCTCTGGCAGTTGAAAATCCGGCGTCTTCATTAAGCTGCGGAACATCTTCGCTATTACTTCAGTTTTGAATGGATACTCTCTGTTTAGAAGTTCTCTTAAGGTACGCGATGAACGAGGCGGTTGTTCATAATGCTTGGGTGGTCGATAGCTTGGTCGAGTCTGTTGGTAGCTGCTGTTGAGGTTGTTGATAGCCCTGCTTTGAGGTTGTTGGTATGTTCGTTGCGGTGGTTGATAAGCTGGATTTGTGGTTCGTTACGTACATGTCTGAACCAGGCGCTTGCCCTTATCTCTTGCTGCGACGATTCCGGATTTCTTTTCAAATGTCTTCACGAGTTTTACGCTTATCGGTCTTGTCTACTGAAACTTAAGCTGCTTCGCCTCTTCTTGCAAGC
The DNA here is from genome assembly GCA_022702705.1 of Papilionanthe hookeriana x Papilionanthe teres. NCBI lineage: Eukaryota > Viridiplantae > Streptophyta > Magnoliopsida > Asparagales > Orchidaceae > Papilionanthe > Papilionanthe hookeriana x Papilionanthe teres. The sequence continues at coordinate 1,413 of JAKZJZ010002242.1, forward strand.
TCCGGCCTTGCTAAGCAACTTCTCGAAAGTCTTGATTGTAAATCCTTTAAGGAGAAGTGCTTATCGGGCCATGGATACTTTTAAGTAGGATGTCGTTGCATGTTGCTCTTGAAGGTTTGTGGTTCACACTTCATGCTTAAATTCCTCCATCGAAGTATGTAATCCACTAAAGTCTCGTTCGACACCATGTTGCTTCACCTCTAGATCCTTAGATAGTGATGTGGTCTTTGAGCCCGAACAAACCGCTTAACGAAGAGATTCTCTGGATTCTCGAAAAGGTCTTTGCTGGAACCGTTTGGCGATTCGCGTACCGGTCGAAGGCAATCCACGACAAAATCTTGCTGACGGGCGACGAAAAAGTAAGCGTCACTCCCACCGGCATTGCGGCAACTAGCACGAAAATGTGCGACATCTTTGCCGGGGTTTCCCGTTCCATCGAAAGTCTTAAACGAGAGGTGGTATGAAGCCTTTTGGGGTATTGGACCGCATCAGAATTCTTCGGGGTAAGGTCTTCCCGTTTGAATAGATGTTCCACTCTTAGATTGTGCTAGGGCTTCTCGCACTTGCTCGTTCTACCATGTTCTTAATGTCCTTTTTTGGAATCATGCTTTGTGTAGAATCCTTCTTTGGTGGCTCGTCTCCATTGACGGATGTGATATCTTTTCCTTCATCTATAATATGGATGATCTCTGGGAGTGTTTCTTTCTAAGGTTGTACCTGAATCTAGAGAGTGGCTAAGGCAGCAGTCATCTCTTCCATCCTCTTTACCATTTGGGAAATTGTATCATCTCTTTCCCGAAGCTGTGCTCTCATCACTTCTGGTTCATCTCTTCTGCGCGTTCGTTGGAGCACCTTGTGAAGTCGACGGCGCTCGCGTCTCGAGCCATATTGATCTCGGCATACTCTTCATCCATGAATTCTGATGAGTCAACTTCATCCTCTAGTTTTTCTTCTCTTTCTTTTGCTAACTATCGGATGTCAGTCCTTAACTTGTCCATGGTATCCTTTAGTGGCCTTTTCTGCACGGTCTCGCAGTTGTCATATGACGGTTGTTGAACTTCCTTTCCGGTAGTCTCCTTTGTTGCAGTAACACTTTCTTCTGATTCAAGTCTCCTGACGAGACTTTTCTTCTCGGGACATTATTTTGGTCTTAGCTCGCCGATAGTAGGTCGCCATACCGTTCTTCTCGCGATCAGGAAGCTTAGGACCGAGATGAGTGCATGTCGGCTATATCTTTGGAAGGTGGTATCCTCCCTAATTTGTAGACCCGATACAACAACGGGTGAGCTGGCTTTTATCTTCTTCTTTGGTTTCTCTGTGGCGGCAACATGCTCTATTCGCGGTCCGGCGGGATTTAGCTGGTACCCGTCCTATCCTTCTTAAGATTTTTGACACAGGGCACCATTCTTTCTTTGTCAATCTTTCTATCACATCTTTCAGTCGGACAAATGGCGTAGTCTTATCCCTCTTCCTCTTGTAATTGCTGTAGTATGCAGGTCAGGGTAAAGTGCAGCGGCGATCCTACGGACATTCTCTTCATCTGATGCGGCAGAGAGAGGGTGAAACATGCTCCCTTCCAACAGAGGTATATACTCAGGCAGTTCTTCTCTTTCCTCGGGAATTTCTTCTAGAAAAGCAACTTCGACGGCTTTGGCTTTCTCGATCTTAGTGATCTTTACGCCTCTATTTCTCCTTTGAGTCCGAGTTAGGGGTGCAACTCTTGAGCTGGACCCGATCTCAAATATAGATGGTATTGTAGCAAAATACAGTACCCTCCGCGGTGATGAGGCTCATCGCGGACTTGGATTTCCTTCCCCTTCGGTTTGGCGGAAGTCGGGGTAGGTGCGGGAGATGACTAGATCGGTGGGGGTAGAGACAACGGTCCTCCTACGAACGGTAGTACTTCTTTCGGTTGGAACCCTTTGCGGGGGAGGGAATTCTTGAGTCGATTTCGAGTTGAACTCGATCGCGGGTTTCTCGAGTTTCGACACTTTGTCCATTAGTGTGAAGAGAGTGACGTCGGTCGAACTTGATATACGTGTTTTCGAACCCTTGTCCGAAACGGATGATTCCATTGTCGGGCGGCTCATCCTTGTAAATGGCGAAGTCCATTCCATTGGTGAAGGAGAGATTAACTTTGGGGCGGTCATTTTCTACGGGGTAGATTCCGGATGTCGATCCTGAATTATACTTCCTTTCGTCGTAAAGTTTAGGACGAAAAAGAGAGAGTCCGAACACATTTTCGTTTATCTTAGTGTATTTGTGATTTTTATAAGAGATTGTTTATTAAAAGGTTGTTTATTCGCGGGTTCGTTTGTTAGAAACAAAACGATTAAAGGAAAAAGATTATAGAAAAGGTAAAGGGCCCGATTAAGAATTAGAAAGGAAGGGAAAGTCTCGCAAAACTTCTCGACTTGAAGGACCGCTCTGAGCTAACACCTGTTGGGGGTCCACCCACCTCGGAAAAAGAGGTAAAAGGATTTCGAGAACCTCTCGTTTAGGGGTGTCTAAACGGTGGCTTCTAAATCCGAGAGAAGTTGGCTATACCCTTTCAAGACAGAAATGAACGAGGTATATCAACGGAAGAATGGTAGTTTGTTCCACTAGGGACATGGATACACTACCGATTTATGAAGGCAAAACCATCTGATCAAAATGGAGAGAGGAACTATTCCCCAGCGGAGTCGCCAGAAGTTGTCGGCATATTTTTGGGTTATGTGTTTTATTTTGAAAAAGGGGTCACCTACAGAAGTTGTCGGCGAATTTTAAATTTTAAATTTAATTTAAAAAATATATATAATCTAAAAGGTAGCATTTGATTTTGAAAATAACTTTAAATTTAAAAGTTTTAAGATATGAAATCAAGCCGATCTCACATCCCGAATAGTTTATATAAACGAGCACCGCACCACGAAACCGTGTATTTATTTCGAGGAATAGACACCACTTGCTTGATGATGGGGCTCGATTAAATAAACTAAAAGATTTGTGACATCCGTTTGGTGCGACGAACCAATTTTATAAGCCGACAAGTTCCACTATGTTTAATATAAAGAAATTAAACGGGGTTTACATTACACAGGTTCTTAAAGTTCCCTATGAAGGGCAGAGTCCCATAGTTAATTACATCTTAAATGACGGGAATCATTTAAGAAAACTCTCGATAATGATCAGTGATTTTGCTTTCAAGAATTTCAATGTTTAAAGTTTTCGAAAGGTTGGATTTTTGAAATTTCAATAGGGATTAGCTCAAATTCGGAACGGTTTATTTTAAGAATCAAAGAAGAGAAGTAGGAGAAGCTGAGGATCAAGAAGAATCTTGACAACTTCCCAAACTATCATATTATTTGGTTTAGATTTGGGAGTTTATTTAATGTTGCAATCTTGCCAATTTTATTTAATTAGGACTTATATTTGTATGACATGATCATACGAAACGACTACAGAAGATGTGAGGGTTTATGTCGTACCAAACGACCACCTCGGAGTCCTAAGACAAGTCAGGGCTTAATTTACATAATATAATTATGCAAATGCCTAACGAAAAGTTGAGGATTTATGTTGCACTAGGCAAACTACCTCGAAGTCCTATGGCTTGGTTATTTAATTCTAAGAAAGTTTTGCTGAAGTAGATCTGAGTTTTGCTGATGACGATGGTCGTGCTGCCCACCATGCTCCAAGCTCCTTGTTGTTGCAGAGGTTTAGTTTTAGAAGGTGAAAATCAGGGGGATGAGAAAAGTGTCTTGGTTTAGAAGAGAATCTTAAAATCCAAGTGTTCTTAATATTTTAATTAAAACAAATCTTAAAGTTGTTTAAACGGAACCGATTAAGATCCCGCGGTTCCGTCATCCCGACACCAGTTATTTTCATCGAATTCACTTAGTCCGGATGAATTTGCTAAACTCAGCTGAATGAGTTCCACACTTTCATTCGGACCGTGGGAAATCCCGTTAGCAACACGTGGGTTACATCATTCAGAGGTATTGCCGATCATTCAATGAGACGTTTTAATTTAGTTGCAATTGTAGTTTTTGTTTTGTTTGTGATTAAATTTTGAGTTGTCTTATATTTTGAATATTGTGGCGATGAATTTTATCTTGTGGTGATTTTTAATTTAGTTTTGGTTTCAGTTCGGGGACTATCCTAAAGGTTTTGGTTTTCATGCAACAATCTTGTTTAACATGCAGAAAAAGTAAAGTACGGTGCATGTAAGTAAATTGCAATAAAGTAAATCGCGATAAAATAAAAGCGTGCACAGGAGGGTCTTCCCGTCATCCAAGTACACTTAAAACACATGTTAAGGCATTTAATTATTTCAACAAGTACTTAGGTAAAGCTAAGGGAAGGGTTTTGGTTGTCTGCCAAATTCTAATCCTATAACTAGTCATCTCCTATGACGTCCAGGTTCTTGGTTTGGTTTAAGGATGATTTTCTTCATCAAAGAACAATTAAATTCAATTGTTCTTCTAAAACATCCCATCATATTGAGAAAGTGCTTAGGACGAGTCCTAAACATCTTTTAATACTTACAGGATTATTTTGAGTCAGTGAATTTAGTTGCACATGTGAATTAATCATCCAGGAGCTTAGTTAAACTTTGTCTCTTGCTCAGTGAACTTGGGTATTTGATTTCCTGATGAATGAAGTGACATCTCACTTAATACTTTATTAAAGAGTTATAATAATTAAAGCTTTTATGGGCAAGTTGGTTTATTGAGAATTTTAATCACTCTTAATTTAAAGTTTGAGTTAATGATTTAAAGTGATTTAATTTAATTATGGGGTTTTAATTAATAACTTTAAGTTTGGAATAGTGTTCAAATTATTTTTTAAATCCAACTTAAATCTTTACACTTTCAATTATCTTAGTATTTCAGATTAATGTTTATGTTTTAAATTTACTTAGATAGAAAGAGGTGTTGAAATTATTGATATGTTTTGATTTAACTCTTAATGATTTCATTTAGGTTTGTTGTTAAGTGATTTTAATTTAATTTAATTTAATTTAGTTTGATTTAATTTAATGTAATTTAATTTAATTTAATTTAATTTTAATTTAATTTAATTTAATTTTAATTTATTTTAATTTAATTTAATTTAACTTTTAATTTAATTTAATTTAATTTTAATTGAATTGAATTTAATTTAAATTTAATCTAACTTTAATTTAGTTTAATTTTAGTTTCAATATTTTAAATTTAATTTAATTTAATTGTTAAGGTGTTAATTTAATTTAATTTAAACTTTGACTTGACTTAATTTAATTTAATTTAATTTAACTCCAAGATTTTAAATTTGATTTTAATTATTATTTTAATTTTAAGAACTAAATATTATTGAAGTGACTTATTTAGGGATTTTTAAATTAAAGAATAAATGTCCTCTTAATAATATCCCTATTTTAATAATCCAAATTTTAAATATATTCTTTCCAAAATTTAAATTATTTAATTAATTAGAGTTTCATTTTAATATTTTCAAAATGTTTAATGGGTTTCTACCCCTTAAATTCCCTAAGTTTCAATCATCCAGAGAAAATTAAAATCAAATATTTTACCCTCCATTTTGATTAAACCTAAAGTTTTAATTAAAGGTTAAAATTCTTAATTACCTTTATGCCCTTTTAGGCTATTTATTTCATAACTCACTAAATTGAGCTCGAATGAATTTGAAATTTTTATATCACTTTATTCATATGTCGATTAAGACATTAAAGGAGAAAATGTGATTTTTTTTACTTTAATTTATTTATATAATTATTTTTAGTAGAAAATAGGGGTTTTCAAGAAAATTCAACAACATGACCAAGGAGAGGTTTATGTCCTTAAGAAAATTATGGGATGTTCCTAATGACTAGAGGACCACTTAGACCAATTTTTGTGATTTTTGAATTATATTTTATTTATTATAATTAATTTGAGTTTTAGAGTATTAATTAATTTTAAAATAAAATAAAAATTGAAAAATAGATTTTATTATTTTTCTTAAATTTCTCTGACCTCGAGAGTCCAGAGAAACAAGTTTTATAATTTTTTGATGTTTCTATTGATTTATTAGAATTATTTTAGTGAAAAGGTTGGAAAATTCATTTTTTAATATTAAAAAATACATTAAGCCTTTAAAATTCCATATCTTATCCTAGGGACTTAGGAAAAATATTTGGTTTGTTCCTAAGTGATTAGGAGTCAAAATGTAACATTTTTATGATTTTTAATATTTTTGTGATTTTTATTATTTTTTAATGATTAAAATATTAAAATATTGTGAAAAATCAACTTTTTTAGAAAATTTCAATTTTAATTTTCATGAACTCCTCTGATATCAGAGAAGCTCCAAAACCATTTTTGTGAATTTTTAAAAAGTATTTTTGGAGTTATGAATTTTTAAAGTTCCATTTTGCTTATGAGACTTAATCGATCCATTTGGTGGGGTTAATCGAGTCCGATTGATTTCAAAATTTTATTTAAGGTTCCTATGATCCTAAAGAACAATAGAGAATTGTTTTCAAGTCAATTTGATGTGTGGTTAACCCTAATTAATTCAAGTTTAATTTTAGGTATTTAGAATTCAATTAGGGTTGTTCTTAATGAATTAAGCTCTAACCATAATTATCATAGGGTCCTCTGGTCTACGAAACTTCACCAAATTTTCCTAGAATTTATTTTACAACATGATAATTATTGGAATTAAAATACCTAAAGCGAGTGACATGAACTTGAAAAATACATAACTTTCCATAGAGATGGCCTCGACCTTGAAAAATTCGGGGAATGTTCCAAGATCGGGAGAACTTGAAAGCCACTATGGTCTCATGCCATAGTTGAATTGTCTATACAAATGAAGAATCAAAACATTGGAAACGAGTAAATAAATTATTAAAAAATAAAATGCTCATCAGATTAACTTGATTTCTTTTCCACATTATTCTCCTCACATTCCTTGAGCAAGAGGGTATTTTTATTTTATTTTTGTGATTTTTCTATGCAAAGATATGAATTTTTGAAGTTCGGGGCATTTAAATAATTCAAAAATACCATAATTTCCTACTTATCCGACTCGGCGCCGCGTCGTCCATGGCGGATCGAAAGCCGCGCGTCGCTGCGACGATTCGGCGCCGCCATCGACTCGGCGCTCCGGGGGCCGCGGTTCGCGTAACATTGCGGCTGTCCGGCTTGATCTCGGCCAGTCCGCTCGATACACGCGTGATCCAACGGCTCCTGGTCATCGTCTACGGCGGGTGTGCACCGTGACCGTCCACGCTCAAGCCCTAATATTTCTCTCGATTCTCGATGGATTTTTGAGTTCTTATACTCTATCGATTCATCTTGAAGAGACGAACACATCCATACGGTTTATAAGCTATGAAATTAACCTAAACAAAATGGAGAGTTCTTTGGAAGCTCGGGAGGAAGAATGAGTTCATACCTTTGCTCGGAGAAGTGAAGCTTCGATGCGAGGGTTGTGTCACCTTCGATTGAGTTCGAAGCAAGCTCCGGATGAAGTCCCTGGCTGCGGGGAATTGTCTAAGTATGAAAGTGACCAAGGCCGATCCACAAAGCTTGGAGGTTGGAAGCGATGGTGGCACTAGTGAGGGGGCTTTTCTTGCAGGGAACTTCTCCTCTTGGTGCGAGTGAAGGTGTAGGGTCGATCAATTTGAAGATTGGCTCCTTGTGGTGAAGTGTCTTATTTTTGGGTGGATTTTCAACTCGAAAATTGAGCTGCGGTTAATGGGGTTTAGGGCGAAGGAACAGCGAGGATCAAGCTGCTCATAGGTTAGGAGAAGGTCATGGAGCAATTTTAGCGAGTTTCCTTAAGGTCTGGTTCATCACCTTGTTTGGCCGAGAGGTGAGTGGGTTTAAATAGAGGTGGCTGGAGGGCTTCCCAGGGGCAATTGGAGGCTTGGATCAACTGCTCAGGGCAAGGGAAGAACAGCTGCAATGGCCATTTAGGTTGGGACAAGTCAGCTAATTCAAATTGAATTTTTGATTCAAATTAAGCCTCTCGGCCTGGTGGTTTCCGGCGAGTCTGTGTTGGTGGCCGGCCGGGCATGGGTCACCCTCGAGGTCGGGGAGGTCGATGCTTGAGTTTGGTGCCAACAATTGGCTTTGGACATGTGTAAAGGAGTTGGATTGAAATGGCATGGGGAGAAGGTTATTTTGGGTTCAAATGGGTCGACCGATGGTTTTGGGCTTGGTGCACCACCGAGGCTGGATTTAGGCTGAAAAGGTTCATTTGGGTCGGCCGAGGGAAATGGTATAGTCTCAGTCAAGGATTAGGTGGCTAACTTGGTTTAGTGTGTATCATGAATGAGGTTAAAAAGGCTTAAGGAAGGTTTAAGAAAGGGGCCCCTCCATTTGCCATAAATGACATGATGAGGTGTCAAAACTCTCATGGCTTCATATGGCTTGCAAATGGCTCACATTTGGCTTACATTTGGCTTGGAAAAGGTTGGCTTGTTTCATGAAAAAGGATTTTAAGGATTTTTGGTATTTAGGGGTAATTTGGCATGTGGCTTGATTTGGAATGGCTTGATTATTGATTTAGGACTTAGGGATGATTTCAATTAAAGGTATGATGAGAAGAATTTGTCATGTGGGCTTTGGATTGATTTTGGGCTTTTTGAAATCATTTTGGATGGGCTTTTAAAGTGGTTTAGGGAAGTGGGCTTTTGGATTTAAAGTAAATTTAGGATGAAAATTTTGTAAAGGATTGTGCCAAATAAATGTTGCAATTGGTTTAGGCATGTGTCATGAGTGATTTGAAACAAGTTTAAAGTGATTTTGAATTGAATTGGGTTGAATTTGGACTTTTTGGTAAAGGGGCCAAAGTGGGTCAAATTGGGCTAACTTGGGCTAAGGTTGGGCTAGTGTTGAATTTGGTGTAAAATTAATGTTGGGAAATGTTTATGGGAGTGTTACAAAGAGTTTTCAATTTTGGTTGGGCTCTAATTTTGGGATTTGGGCTTATTTAGGTTAGGTTCGGGCTTAGGTCGATTTAAGGGATTTTGGTTTTGGGTTAGGTTTGGGTGGAGTTTAGGTTCAAATTTTGGGTAAATCAAGTTAGTGTTTTGTTTATGGGGATGTTAGGAAGGTTTTAGAAAAGATTTGGGGTCAATTGGAGTTGAATTGGGTTGGTTTGGGCTAGGTAAAAGGATATTTTGATAATTTTGGGGGGTTTAGGGGTATTTATGGAAATTTTGGTATTTTTGGCCAAAGATGGTCAATTTGAGTGGTGGGAAGTGTTTAGGATTAATTTTGAGAAATTTTGGGTAATTTGGGAAATTTTGGAAATTTTGGGTCATTTCAAGGGTATTTGGTAGGTTTGGTGGGTCAGAGGCCCGTGAGTCAAAAATTGAAATTTTGGAAAAATGAAGATTGATCGAGTGTGAGTGAAATGGGATCACTTTGGTTGAGCCATGAAGCCACATTAAGCCCATATGAGCCATGAGAGGACTCATTTGAGGCATTCATCTATGTTGTTCCTAACCCTCTTGCTAGGGGCTTAGGGGTTAAGGACCGTCCATATGAATTACCTACATGAGTCGGGAAGTCAAGTTGGGTGAGAGTGTGGTTTTAGGACTTGGAATGTGTGTGAGAGTGTAGTGTATGTGCGAAGCGAACCTCACCGGACCGAGGCCGTCCGGGGTATTCTAAGGCCCGAAAAGTCGTATAGGTAACCCATCCTTTAAACCTCCGCATTTGATTTCGACCCTCTAGGTGATTAGGGGTCTACGATCAAGCTTGTGGGGTTTGCGAGGAGTTGAGAAGTAGTTTGAATTTCTAAATGGTGGGTTCCATTTCTAGTCCTCTAAGATTAGTCGAAGGAAAAGCTAAGGCTAGATCCTAAGTACTTAAAGAGAGAAGCAAAAGACCTCACCAAAATTGGAGTCAACAAATGGACCCCCGATAGGTGTGGTGTGCTAACCAAGCACACCGCGCGTATTGGCGTTGACCGAAGAGATCAACGAGAACCAACACGGATGTCGAGTGACAAACTTAGGACAAAGTAGAAGAATTTCCAGTTTGGGGAGTATCAGATATATTTCAAGGCGGAGATTCACGAACTCTCGGCGGGAATGGGAAGGAGGTGAACTCCGAATCACAAGATGCGGGGAATTCGATTTAGATTTCATTTTACTTTTAAATTTCGAGTTTCGATGTGTGAGTTTAGATTTCGATTTGTTACGAGTTTCAATTTCGATTGAAGTTTAATTTAAAATCAATTTAAGGAAATTTTGAATTTGAAATTTGGATTTGAAATGAGAATTGAAACACAGGTTTCAACCTCGGGATTGCGAAAGGCTAGATTTAGGTACCGGCCTCGGAGTGAGAATCGGAGTTTAAGTATCGATGGAAACAAGATGAGAATCGAATTTGAGTGCGACCTCGAGAGAGTGAGAATTGAAATTTAAGTATCGATCACGAAAGAGAATCGAAATTTAGGTATCAATCTCGGAAAGAGAGTCGGAATTTAGGTACCGACCTCGGAATGAGAAATGTAATTTAGGTACTAGTCTCGAAAGTTGTGAATCGAAATTTAGGTATCAATTCGAATGAGAGTCAGAATTTGGTACCGACCTCGAAAGAAGAGAACTGGAATTTGGTACCAGTCTCAAAAGAGAGGATTGAAATTTGGTATCAACCTCGAAAGAGAATCAAAATTTAGGTATCGATCTCGAAGGAAGAGAAGCTGGAATTTGGTACCGATCTCGGAAATTTAGAATTAAAATTTAGTATCGATTCGAAAGAAATCGAAATTTAGGTATCGATCTCGAAAGATGGGAATCGGAATTTGAGTGCGATCCGAGAATGAGAAGCTGGAATTCAGGTACCGGTCTCGAGAGTTGAGAATTGAAATTTAGGTATCGATTCGAAAGAGAATCGAATAGGTATCGATCTCGAAAGATGGGAATCGAGATTTGAGTGCGATCCGAGAATGAGAAGCTGGAATTTAGGTACCGATCTCGAGAGTTGAGAATTGAAATTTAGGTATCACTTCGAAAGAGAATCGAAATTTAGATATCGATCTCGAAAGATGGGAATCGGAATTTGAGTGCGATCCCGGAATGAGAAGCTGGAATTGGGTACCGAGTCTCGAGAGTTGAGAATTGAAATTTAGGTATAAATTCGAAAGAGAATCGAAATTTAGGTATCGATCTCGGAAGAGAGTCAGAATTTAGGTACCGACCTCAGAAATGAGAAGCTGGAATTTAGGTACCAGTCTCGAAAGTTTGAAAGAGGACTAGAATTTAGGCTCTAGCCTCGAAGAGAACTGGAAGTTAGGCTCCAGTCTCGAAGATTTATCTGTATGAAGAGGGACCCAGTCTTATGCCATCAGAACCAAATCGAACAAAATTTGATGGCTCCGTGCTGCAACGAGCTAGTTGATCCTCTAAAACACGAGAGGAATAAAAGGCGAAAGGAGTTTGGTAAGTGTGCAGGCGAAGAGACTTGACTTAGAAATAAGTCGAGGAAAATATTCGAATTTCAAAGAGTTTCGAACGATTTCGATTGAGGAAAGAGGCGAAGATTCGAATCAGAGGATTCAGATCGGAATTCGATTTGAGCTTTATATTCATTTTGTTTGTCCTTTAACGATCCCATTTTTTTTATTTTGTTTTTGTTTATTTAGTGTTCATGTGAATTTGAAGTTCATTTTAATATTCAAATTTTTAGGAAAAGTTCTCATTTATTTTCTTTTCTTTTTTGTTCTTCGTTCAAAGTTCATTTAACTCTAATAGCGTTTCTCAGTCAATTTGCACAAAAAGAGGTGAAGGTAAAATATGACGTAGTCGTTTTCATTCCAACTTGCTGAAAATACATCATTCAACTTTGATCTAATCATGATGAAATTTTCCTCGGAAATTTAATGTCTCATACGATCCATGTAAATCCAAAATGGATTGTGTAAGATTCTTGTTGATCCATCCAAAAGCGTACGTCAAAAATCCATGTCTGAATAGTAAGAAACATGGGCAATAACATCACCTTCCAAGCCACCCTTGGCAGGAATGTCGCATGGATGTGTATTGGAGGTGTGCTATTTCCCATGTAACTCACAGCTCATAGGGTCGGGGGCTCTCCAATTCTGGATCTGGCTAAAAGTGGTAAGGCATTTTTCTGTCGTCCATTCTTCTAAAAATGGCCGAGATCCGCTCCACGGAGCACTCTCGGAATGCAATGCTTCCCAGCGTCACTCTGTTTCCTTTTAACACCGGGACGGAACCTACCGGTAGTGGTATCTCCACCGGCCCTCGGAACTCACCAGGGGCTGCCGATCCGAATGTTAGATCCGAACATGATGTTACCTTGGCAGTTGACGAATGACAGCGTGCGAGAGGGGTCTCAACAAAGTCATGATGGTACTATATGTGGAGGTATGCGGTCACCTTCCATGTAGATGTTAATAATGCGGTATATTAGGTATGCAATACGCGAGGCGATACCCTCCATGTTATCATCCTTTTCACCATCCTCTTAATGATTCTTGGCATCGGATCCACCTACTTGCGACGGAGTATCACTGGTGGATTTCCTTTTATAATACTATGGCAAAATTGTAGCAACATCCACATTGGATTGTAACTCTTCCTTTTCACGACATCCATCTTCGGGGTTCGAATATGTCTTTTCTCTCGGGCGGCCGGCTCGGCCATTTTACTGTGGTCGAGTACACGGTCTACAATTTGCTATTGTTCGTAGTCCGAAAACACATTTGTATGCAGCTCGAGGCCTTCCAAATGTTGACCCTCTTGCCTCGAATTCTTTCGAAGCATTCAAAAGTTTTCTTTTCAACATTCTGCATTCTTTTCAACTCATATTCCAGAATTATCTGCAATCGGCGAGGTCTAGTAACGTACTAAGGAATGTATGGTTCAACACCAGCACGTTCTCCCGCATGTCTTGGCTCCTCGGGGATAGTCTCTGTCGGGACATCCTCCGGGGTTGCTTTCGAAACAAGACTCTTTAGAACTGGTACATCTGCTTGGCGTCGAGGCGCTAATTCTATTTATGCTCTTCTTGGAATTTCTTTCATCCTTTCTATTGTTCTTGGAGTTGATTTCCTCTTTTCTGGTTCCTGACGAACCGGTCTCCTTGGAGCATTTGCACTAACGGTATCCACTGTCTGTTTATATTGATCTTCTGCTAACTTGGTCAATATTTTGCGAATGCGACGATTCTTATTTCTTCGGCGGGTAGCGGTGAGAGTAGCTCTCCTTACCCCTTGAAGTTCACGGGCGCGGCGGCGGCAAGCTACCCTCTCGTTGTGGCAATCACAGACTTAACTTTCTTATCTTCTCCGGTTGCATGAGCGGCGTTTGCGTTTCTTTTCTTGCTGCTGGATTGGCGGCTCGGGCCACCCATTTTCATCACTGTCTGGCTGTGAAGTTCTTCTCGATCAACTGGGATCTAATCATCTTCTTTGTATTGTAAGCCGTCTGGTGTGAAGTACGAGTCGATCTCTATCAACTTGCTCCATCCCTCACCCTCTTTTCATCAAGGTCTAGACTCACACCATTTCTAAAGTTTAGAACCAACAGCCTGTTCGACATTTCCCTGCGAAAAAACAAGGAAAGGATCAGGGGCTGTACTAAGAACAAGAACAATAAGAAAAAAAACACTTAAAAATTCTTATTCACTTCTTTTAAATTTAAAGGAAGTAGGAAGAGATGAGAAAATATCAGGAATGAATGGATTTAAAAGGAAAGATTGACATTTTATTATTACGATTTCCAATGTTTTCTTTTTAACATTTTCGTTGATGAGATTTTTTTTATTATCCATTTTATTTTGTTTTGGGTTCGGACACAGTCACAAAGTGATTACTTCACCCGTGTTTCTAGGGATAAGATTCTACTTTAGAGGCCACCCTTCGAAACATCTGGTTGTGTAATACTTCTTTAAATACCGTCCATTGATTGGAAGCATGGGTCGTTCTCCGCGGCGATTCACAGGCTGGTAGGAACCTCTGAGTAGGCCTATCTAGACCACGAATGGCCCTTCCCATGTTGGTTCAAATTTACCACCTATCTTGTGATGTGCAGAATAGGTCTTCGAGAACTAAGATCGAGTCACTGAGCTTTGAATGTCTCGGGACGGACTAATTTATCATGGGCTTGAATCATCTTGGCTTGATACGGTTCCAAATTCACTGCGCGGAAAGTCTTTTCCCTTCCAAGCTATCCAATTCTTCCGGTCGTGAGTACTGGCATTTCTTACGTAGTGATCTTGTTTGCAAGCTGCGATTCGAAGAAAGAAGGCCGAGACCTCTAAGGGTAGAACGGCCTCGAACCGTGCACTAAGGCGTAAAGGCGTAGGCTTGCGTGGGCGTTACGAAAGTTGTCTGTGGGCCCGTAAGGCTTCTAACAACTTCTCGTGCCAATTTCTCTTGTTGTCGTCCAAAGTTTTCTTTAAAATTTGAACGAGAGTTTTATTAAAAGCCTCGGCCAAGCCGTTTGCTCTTGGGTAGTAGATCGTTGAGTATCGCCGATCGATCTCGTGTTTTACGACAAAATTGTTAATCTTTGTACTTTTGAATGCATACAGTTATACGAAATGATCTGCGCGGTACCCCAAAACGGTAGACGACTTGGTTCTTGAAAAGCGTAGCACATGGTGTGCCTTCACTTCTCTGAGTAGTATAACCACGCCCATTTAGAAAAGTAGTTTATGCTATGCTCTGTGCCCCAGAGCTTAAATGCACAATACGTTTCGAATGTAGCACATTTGAGTTTGTGTCAGAACCACTGTGCACTGCTGGTAAAAGTTTTGGAACACTATACTGTCGGTTGTTGACCTTACTTTAAGGTCTTTTCTTCCTCTTTAGTGCTAGGATCTAGCCTTAGGCTTTCAACATCTTAGAGGACTAGAATTGGACCCATCCCTTAGAAATTTGAACCACTTCTGCCTCCTACCAAACCCCACAATCTTGATTGTAGGCCCTAATCACCTAGAGGGTTGAGATCAAAGTTAAGGTTTAAAGGATGAGTTCTATAGGACTCTTTGGCCTTAGGACCTACAGGTGGCTTGTCAGTGAGGGTTGACTTACACACTCTCACTACACTCATACTCTGCCTCTCGCACATACAATCCAAATCACAAACCACTTCCATTGCAACCCATTGAGCCGGCTCATGTAGGTAATTCCAGCAATGCATGTGTGTGTGTGTGTGTGTGTGTGTGTGTGTGTGTGTGTGTGTGTGTGTGTGTGTGTGTGTGTTGTACTTCGTTCAGTTACGTATTGCTGAGCTATTGAGTGCGCGAATGAGCTTGAAATTTTTATGTCGCTTCACTCGTATGTCGATTAAGACATTAGAGGAGAAAATGTGATTTTCTGAATTTAATTTAATTTATATATTTATTTTTATGAAAAATATGGGTTTTCAATAAAAATTTAACAACATGACAAAGAAAAGGTTTCTGTCCTTAAGAAAATGATGGGATGTTCCTACTAACCAGAGAACCACATGTACCAATTTTGGTGATTTTTTGAATTATATTTTATTTATTATAATTATTTTGAGCTTTGGAGTATTAATCAATTATAAAATAAAATTAAAGTTGAAAAATAAATTTTATATTTTTCTTAAGTCTCTGTGATGTAAGGGAACTCAGAGAAATAAATTTTATAATTTTCTGATTTTTATTTGATTTATTAGAATTAATTTAGTGAAAATGTTGAAAAATTCGGTTTTTAATTCAAAAATTGTTTTAGGGCTTTGCAATTCAATATCTTTACTTTGAGACTTATGAAAAATATTTGGTTTGTTCCTAAGTGATTAGGAGGTGAAATATGACATTTTTATGATTTTTTATATTTTTGTGATTTTTATGATTTTTTAATTATTAAAATATTAAAATATGGTGAAAAATGAAGATTTTTAGAAAATTCCAATTTTAATTTTCTAAGACTCCTCTATTACCAGAGAAGTCCCAAAACCAATTTGGTGAATTTTTAAAATGTATTTTTGGAGTTATGAATTTTCAAAATTTAATTTTAGTTATGTGACTTAATTAATCCATTTAGTGGGGTTAAACATTTCTAATTGATTCCAAATTTTTATGTGCGATCCCTTTGATCCTTAAGATCAGTGGAGAATTGTTTTCAAGTTCTTTTAATGTGTGGTTAACCCTAATTAATTAAAATTCAGTTTTGAGTAATTAGGCTCATTAGGGTTATTCTTAATGAATAAACTCAAAACATAATTATCCTAGGGTCCTCTAGTCCTAAGAAACTTCCCCAAATTTTCCTAGAATTTTCTAAGTAATATACTAATTAATGGAATTAAAATACCAAAAACAGTGACATAAACTTGAAAAATATATAACTTGCCATAGAGATAGCGTCTAACCTTGAAAAATTCAGGGAATGTTTCCAAGATCAGAGGCTTCAAAAGCCCTATGGTCTCATGCCATGGTGAATTGTCTATGTAAATGGAGAATTAAAATACTGAAATGAGTAAATAATTAATTAAAAATAAAATGCTCATCAAATTAACTAAATTTTTTTCCACATTATTCTCCTCTGTTTACTGAGCAAGAGGGTATTTTTATTTTATTTTTGTAATTTTTCTACACAAAGATATGGATTTTCTAAGTTTCAGGCATTTACTTAAATAAAAAATTCCATATTTTCCTACTTATCCGTCTAAGCGCCACGGTAACCATATCGTCTCCGAAGCTCCACGCGGCGCGCTCCCATTCGCCGCCGCCATCCAACTCAGCGCCACGTGGCCCACGATTCACGTACCATTCTCTGGTCCGACGAAATCTGAGCCGTCCAGTCGATACACGTTAGATCCAACGGCGGCTGGTCGTCGTCTCCGACTGGTGTGCACCCGTGACCGTCCACACTCAAACTCTAATATCTCCCTCGTTTCTCAATGGATTTTCGTGTTCTTATACTCTATAGATGCGTCTTGAAGAGATGAACACATCCATATGGTTTACATGCTATGAAATTAACGCAATCAAAATGGAGAATCGCTGGAAGCTCAGGTTAAAGAGAAGTCTCCATACCTTGGTTCAGGAGGTGAGGCCTCAACTGAATGTGCTCGGAACGTTCGTTGGAGCTGGAAGAGCCTAGGGATGAAGCCTCTGGCACTGGTGAATAGTCTAAGTATGAAAATGACCAGGCCCGATTTCAGACTTTGGAGGCTAGAGCAATTAGGTGGCCTGGAGAGAGGGCTTTCACTGGGGAACTCCTTTTCTTGGTCCTGTGCAGGTGTGGGTAAGTTTAATTTGATTTTGTGGAGGTTTGAGAGATGTCTCATTGCGGCTCGAGAATTGAGCTCTAAAATTGAGCTCGATCGATGGGATTTAGGGCGGGAAAACGAGTGGGGATGGATTGCTCTTGGCTAGGGAAGCTACGTGAGGAGTTTGGAGGGATTCGTGAAGGT
>JAKZJZ010002243.1:0-18809 GCA_022702705.1 Papilionanthe hookeriana x Papilionanthe teres
AAGACCGAAGCTTCGAAGGGTAGACTAGGGGCTGCTTATCCTAGGATCGTTGTTTCCGATTCAGGGGAGAAATCCCTTTGACTTCTGACTCTGTATGATTATTTACTTGCCCCGGCGGGATCTTATAATGATAAGAGTTTTGGCGTTGGCTACGTTTTGACTGTTTCTAACGATTACGTGACTAACAACAACTGACCTAATCCGGATCTCGATTCCAATACGAATAATGATTCTCAAATCACACACAACCTAGATGACCAAGATGAAGAAGATGTTCACAAAGATGGCTACGAAAGCTCAACAAGCAACGAGTCTATTTGCGAATTTCGAGGAGCTCGAATTGCGATAGAATTGGAGTTATCAGATTCTGAAGCAACGCCAGAAGAGCCAGTCGTTCCGATTCAGGGGGAGACACCGGCAGATTCAGTATCAGATTCAGAATAGATAACTGAAGTCAACTTAAGAAGCGAAAAAGTTCTACCTCCGAGAATGGGTCCAAAGGATACATGAAAGCAGGCGGTTGCTCAGGAGGAGCCAACCCCAGTAGAGAAATTGCCCATTCAGGAAGAAACGGAGGAACATAGTAATAAAGTGGACTATAACGTTCTAGCCCATCTTAGGAAGCTACTAGCCAAACCGAGCATATACGACGCTCGATCTGTCGAAGGAGATGAGGGAGGCTCTAATCAAGGCTTTACTTGATCCAGAGATTTGTTTAGCTCAAATGGCCGGTAATTCCTTCGACGAGGTTTGCTCGTTAAAAGAGCAGCGATGTGTTACCTTCACGGACAATAAATCTACTACTAGGAACAACTGATCATAACCGACCGTTGTACATTTCAGTCACTATTGGAAAGTTTACGCTCTCCAGAGTGTTGGTTGATCCAGGAGCATCAATCAACATAATGATTCTTCGGACGCTAGCATATTTGGAAATTGATGCTCGCGAGCTCGAAGCAGACAAGATGTTATTAAGAGGCTTCAATCAGAAAGGAGAGATAGCTCTCGGATCGATAACACTGTTAATGAAAACTTGTGATTTAGCAAAGACAACCGCAAAATTTCTTATAATTGATTCTGAGACATCGTTCAACGCTCTACTGGGTTGCCATGGATCCATGAAACCTGGATGGTACCGTCATCTCTACATCAGTGCATCAAGTATTACGAAGGAGGGGAACAGTGTATCAAGGGTGACTAGCAACCATTCTCCGTACACAAGATCGGAATCCATGAAGATGCGGCCTACTACGTACCACCGAAGAAAACAATTTTCTCCAGAAACACCGTGCCAAATGGAGCAAAATAAGTTCAAGATGATGAAGAACCTGAAATTCTAGTCCAACAGTTACTCACCACTCCCTTACGGCGAGATGGTGAAGGTTTCTCCAGAACTACCACCTGAGGTCGAGGCCGGGGACGGGGTCATGGAAGAGACATTGGAACAGTTGGACAAAAGAAACCGGTTATCAATGTTGATTGGGAGAACAGTTTTGAAGAAGAAGAAACCAAGAAAGAAGCAGTGACAATAAGTCAGAAGAAACCACAGTTCAAGATCTCTCTCGAAGACGAAAGAACGAAGAATATAAATCAATGTACGAGAAGATTAACCATCATGTACATACTATGACCCTAACCTCGATCCATTCTAATAAGGTCGAGGGTATGGTGGTCAAGGAAGTGCATGGTGGCGGTACTAAACTGATCAAATTCTACAGTGGTGCTTCTTCTTCCGAATTGAAAATGATGTACAATTTGAAGATGTTACTTCTTCGAATTAATGGAACTGCCTTTTGAGTGGTACTCTCCCTGTGTTGAAAATTTAATTCAACGTGGTGTCTTACCTCGACGATGGACAAAAGGTCAATCACAACACTTTGAGAAATTATGGAATAATGCCAGCCAGCCTCCAAAGTCAAAACACGGTCTCAGATTTGGCACAGTAGGATCAGTTGACGATACGGGATTTTGCTTGGTTGTCACTTGCAAGCCTAATAAAGACTGCTAGGAAACTTCAGAAGATCTCGAAGATCTACCAATCGGAGATGCTCCGCTAGAATTTGAGAAAGAAATTAAATCTACAATAGAAGAGTTAATGGAAGTTATCTTAGGTACTAGCAAAGAGCCTAGGCCGACCTTTGTTAGCTTCTTACTCAATAAAGAAAACTCCGGAAATATGATCAAGATACTAATGGAATTCAAGGACTGTTTTACTTGGAGTTATGATGAAATTCCAGGATTAGCTCCAGAAGCCGAAGTTCACAAACTAGGAGTGGATCCCACTGCTGTTCCAGTCAAACAAGCTCCGAGAAGAATGTGTCTAGAGATTGAACAACAAGTAATAGCTGAAGTTAAGAAGCTAATAGACGCTAAATTTTTCCGTGAAGAGCAATACCTACATGGTTAGCCAATGTGGTACCAGTCAGAAAGAAGAATGGTCAGATCAGAATCTATGTGGATTTCAGAGATTTGAATAAAGCATGTCCAAAAAGATGAATTCCCACTACCAATTCCAGAACTGATGATCGACATTGCTTCAACACATGAAATCTTCTCTTTCATGAATGGATCTTCAAGATACAACCAGATAAAGATGGCTATTGACCTCATTTTTGATGAGGTCTTCTCTCCTTCTTTTTAGTACTTAGGATCTAGCCTTAGGCTTTTCCTTTGACTATCCTAGAGGATTAGAATTGGGACCCACCACTTAGAAATTCAAACCACTTCTTAACTCCCCGCAAACTCCACAAACTTGATTGTAGACCCCTAATCACCTAGAGGGTTGAAATCAAATGTGGAAGTTTAAAGGATGAGTTCCCATAGGACTCTTTGGCCTTAGGAGCGCCTACAGGTGGCACAGTGCAGTGAAGGGTTGACTTACACACACACTACACCTATACACTACACTTTCACACACCTCCTAAAAACCACACCCATATCCAATTTGACCTCCTAACTCATGAAGGTGATTCACATGGATGGTCCTTAACCCCTAAGCCCTTGGCTAAGAGGGTTAGGAACAACATAGTGGAAGCCTCAAATGAGTCCCTTTATGGCTCATGTGGGCTTGATATGGCTTCATGGCTCAACCAAAATGATTTCATTCCACTTACATTCACCCAATCTTCAATTTTACAAATTTTCAATTTTACAAATTTTCAATTTTTGACCCCCGGGACCCTACACCCGCCTAGCCTAACCCAAAATCCTTAAAACTACCCAAAAATTTTCTAAAATCTCCAAATCACCCAAAAATCCTCAAGTCCAATCTCAAACATTTCCTCACCAATCAAATTGATCATCCATAGCCAAAAATACCAAAAATTCCAAAAATACCCCCCAATACCCTCCAAATACCCAAAATGCCCCTCTTAGCAAAAAAATCCAAAAATTCAGAAAATTCCTAGAAAATTCCAGAAAATCCCAAATATTCCCAATTTCATTTTGTCTAACTACACCATGGGCCAATTTTGTCAATTTACTCCACTTTTGTCAAAATCCCCAATTTGACCCATTTTAACCCAAAGTGAACCCAATGTCAAACCAAACCTACCCAATTGACTCAAATTCTGGTCCAATTCAATTCTAAACCTCAATTCAACATCCCCAACACCAATCTAGACCAAATCCAAGTTCAATTTGATTGATATTTGGATCCAATTTCACTTTTGGCCTTAAAGCCCGATTTGGACCCATGATCCAAACATGACCCAAACTAACCCAATTCAACTCCAATTAACCCCAAATCTTTTCTAAACCTTCCTTAACATCCCCATAAACAAAACACTAACATGATTTGCCCAAAATTTAGACCCAAACCCCACTCAAATTCAACTCAAAATCAAAAAGCCCAATTTTGACCTAAACCCAAACCTAACCCATATAGGCCCAAACCCCAAAATCAAGACCCAACCAAAGCCAAAACCTCTTTGAAACACTCCCATAAACATTTCCCAACATTTATTTTACATCAATTTCAACCCTAGCCCAACATTGGCCCAAGTTAGACCAATTTGACCTATATTGGCCCATTCACTAAAAAAGCCCAAATCCAACCCAATTCAAACCCAAATCATTCCCAACTTGCTTCAAATCACTCATGACACATCCATAAATCAAACCCAACATTTATTTGGCATGGCCCTTTGCAAAAATCTCCACCCAAAAGCCCATTTTGAAACTTAAAAGCCCACTTACATAAAACCTTCCTAAAGCCCATCTCCACCAAAATCCAAAGGGGCAAAATCAATCCAAAACCCATATGACAATTGCTCTACACCATATTTTCAATTAAATCAATCCCTAAGTTTCAAAACTCATCATGAAGCCATTCCAAATTAAGCCCCATACAAATTCCCATCAAAATACCAAAATTTTCTTAAATCCATTTCCATGAAATTGACTTAAATTTTCCCAAGCCAAAGATGAGCCATGAAGCCATGCATGAGCCACATGGAAGCCATGAGAGCCTCTTTACATGTCACCATGCCATTTTGGGCAAAAGGAGGAGACTCTTTCCTTAATTCCTAAAGGTGATTAACCATGTTCATGTCTCCCCTAAACCATGTTTGATCTTAATTGTACTTGGATGGTGACCTTTCCCCGCTAATCAAGCTGACCTAAACCACTTTCTCTTCAGCCCAAACTAGCCATGGGGAGGTGCACCTAGCCCAAAAGGATGGGTTGACCCAAATCAAGCCAAAATGGCCTCTTCCCCATTCCACTTTGATTCAACACCTTTACACATGGCTAATGCCAATTGACTACACTAAGCCCCAGCCCTGACCTCCCTGATGACAACAGTGACCTGACCCTGGCCGGCCAGCCACCACAGCCGCCGGAAACCACCAGGCCGAGAGCTCACATGTGAGCCCAAACTTGGAATTCTCACCTGCTGAGCTGCCCCATGCCCAATGGCCACCATGGCTCGTTCTTCTCTTGCCGAAGCAGTCGATCCCAAGCCCTAACTCCCCCGGGAGAGCCTCCGACCATGCCTATTTAAACACCACCCCTTCTCGGCCATGAGAGGTGCTTGAAACAAACCTTAAGGAAACTCGCTAAAATTGTTCCGGACTACTCCCCACACATAGAGAACTTGATCCCACTGAAATCCCCCTGCCATTTCCTCTCTGTGAGCTCAATTTCAGAGTTGAAATCCAAGCCCAAAACCAGGACACTTCTCCACAGTGGATCAATCCTCAAATTGATTGGTCCTACACCTTCACCAGACCAAGGGAAGAAGTCCACCAGCAAAAGCCCCCTCTCCAGACCACCCATCTGTTCCGGACTCCAAGCTTTGTGATCGGGCTTGGTCGAAATCATACCTAGGCGATTCACCAGACCAGGAGACTTCATCTGGAGCTTGCTGGGATCCAATCGAAGGTGACACAACTCTCAGATCGAAGCTTCACTTCTTTGAGCAAAGGTATGGATTCACTCTTCTTCCCGAGCTTACAGAGATTCTCCATTTAATTTGAGTCAATTTAAATACATGTTTACCATATGGATGTGTTCGTCTCCTCAAGACGAATCCATAGAGCATAAGAACACGAAAATCCGTTGAGAATCGAGTGAGAAATTAGGGTTAGAAGGTTGACGGTCACGGGTGCATACCAGTCGTAGACGATGACTGGGAGCCGTCGGATCGAGCGTGTATCGAGCGGACGGTCCGGATCGAGCCGGACAGCGCGATGGTGCATGAACCGCGGGCCCCGGAGCGCCGAGTCGGATGGCGGCGCCGAATCGGGAGACGACGCGTGGCCTTTCGGAGCCGTCGAGGATGGCGTGGCGCCGCGTGGATAAGTAGGAAATTAGGGGCTATTTTCTATTTATTTAATTACCAGAACTTTGAAAATTCATAACTTTGTGTAGAAAAATCAGAAAAATAAAATAAAAATACCCTCTTGCTCAGTGAACAAAGGAGAATAATGTGGAAAAGAAATCATTTAATTTCATTAAGTATTTTATTTTTAATGATTTATTTACTGTCTGCATTGTTTTAATTCTCCATGTATATAGGAAATTCACCATGGCATGAGACCATAGGGCTTTTGAAGCCTCTGAATTTGGGAACATTCCTCGAATTTTCCAAAGTCGAGGCCATCCCTATGAGAAGTTATTGATTTTTCAAATTCATGTTACCTGTTTTGAGTATTTTAAATCCAATAATTAGCATGTTGTGAAATAAATTCTAGGAAAATTTGGTGATGTTTCTTATGACTAGAGGACCCTAGGAAAAATAGGTTTTGAATTAATTCACTTGGAATAACCCTAATTGGCTTAAACACCCTAAATAGGTCTTTAATTAATTAGAGCTAATCATGCATCAAATTGACTTGAAATCAATTCTCCACTGACCTTTAGGATCAGAGGAACCCACCATAAAAGTTTGAAGTCAATCGGGTTTGGTTAGCCCTACCAAATGGGTTGATTAAGCCATTTAGCCAATTTAAACTTTAAAAATTCATAACTTTCAAAATGCTTTTCAAAAATTCACCAAATTGGTTTTGGAGCCTCTCTGATATTAGGGAATTTAAGAAAATTAAAATTTTAATTTTCTAAAAAAGTTGATTTTTTGCATTAT
Organism: Papilionanthe hookeriana x Papilionanthe teres; assembly: GCA_022702705.1. Classification (NCBI taxonomy): domain Eukaryota; kingdom Viridiplantae; phylum Streptophyta; class Magnoliopsida; order Asparagales; family Orchidaceae; genus Papilionanthe; species Papilionanthe hookeriana x Papilionanthe teres. The sequence goes on from JAKZJZ010002243.1 coordinate 6,584, forward strand.
TTTAATATTTTAATAATTAAAAAAATAATAAAAATCACAAAAATAATAAAATTCACCATAATGTCACATTTTAAATTTTAATCACTTAGGAACAAATCCCATATTTTTCTTAAGTCTCTATGATGAGATATTAAATTTTAAAGCCCTAAGGTAATTTTAAAATTAAAAAAATGTATTTTCTAGCATTTCCACTAAAATAATTCTAATAAATCAAAGAAAAATCAGAAAATTATAAAAATTGATTCTCTGATTTCTTTGATATTAGAGAGATTTTTGAAAAATATAAAATTCATTTTTCAACCTGTATTTTATTTTTAAATTAATTAATACTCCAAAACTCAAAATAATTATAATAAAAAGAATATAATTCAAAAAATCACCAAAATTGGTCCAAGTGGTCCTCTGGTCATTAGGAATGTCTCATAATTTTTTTAAGGACAGAAACTTTCCCTTGGTCATATTATTAAATTTTCCTTGGAAATCCCTATTTTCCACCAAAAATAATTACATAAATAAATTAAATACAGAAAAATCACATTTTCTCCTCTAATGTCTTCATTGACATATGAGTGAAGTCACATAAAAATTTCAAATTCATTTAAGCTCAATTTAGTGAGTTATGAAATTATTAAGCTTGAAGGGCAAAATGGTAATTAAAATTTTAACCTTTAATTAAAACTTTAGGCTTAATAAAATGAAAGAGTAAAATATTTGATCTTAATCTGATTTGGATGAATGAAATTTAAATAATTAAAGGGTAGAGACCTATTAAACAATTCAAAAATAATTAAAATGAACCTTAATAAAATAATTAATTAAATTTGGAAGAATAATGAAAAAATTGGAATTATTAAAATAGGGATATTATTAGGAAGAGATTTGTTCTTTAATTTAAGAATCCCTAAATTAATCATCCCAATAATATTTAATTCCTAATTAAAATGATAATCCAAGTTTAAGATTTAAAATGCTAAAAGACTTAATCATTAAATTAAATTAAAGTTAAATTATTTAAAGCAAACCCTTTTAAAATAAAATATTAAATTAAAATTAAAAAATTAAATTAAATTAAATTAAATTAAATTAAAACACATTAAATTAAATTAAATTAAATCAAATTAAAAAATTAAATTAAATTAAATTAAATTAAATTAAATTAGATTAGATTAAATTAGATTAAATTAAATTAAATTAAATTAAATTAAATTAAAACTAAATCAAATTAAATTAAATCAAATTAAATTAAATTAAGCTAAATCATATTATATTAAATTAACTTAAATTAAATTAAATTAAATTAAACCACATTAAATTAAATTAAGTTAAATTAAATTAAATTAAATTAAATATAACATCACCTAAGACATGAAGAATTCAAAATAAATCTAAAACGAGTTGAACACTATTCCAAACTTAAATCCATTAACTAAAATTAAATCATAACTCATTTGAACATCCATTTGCCCTCAAAAGCTCGTGATGTCATAACTCTTAAAAGGAGTGTTAAATGAAGTGTTACTTCATTCATGAGATATTCAAATGTCCTAGTTCACTGAGCAAGACAACAAACTTGAACTCCCGGACGATTAATTTGTATAATTAAATTCTCTTGGACTTAAAACAATCCTAGAAATATTGAAAAGATGTTTAAGATTCGTCTTAAGCACTTCCTCGATATGATAGGATATTTATAAGAACAATTGAACTTAATTGTTCTTTGATGAAGAAAATCGTCCTCAAACCAAAATACAAGAACCTAGACGTCATAGGAAATGACTAGCTATAGGATTAGGAACTTGGTAGAAAACCATAACCCTTCCCTTAGCTTTACCTAGGAACTTACTTTAAATGCTTAAATATTCTAACTGTGTTTTAAGTGCAGCTTGGGATGACGGGAAGACCCTCCAGGTACGCTTTTATTTTATTGCAATTTACTTTATTGTAATTTATTTAATCGCATCGCACTTACTTTTCTTGCATGATAAACAACTATTGCATGAAAACCTACACCTTTAGGATAGTCCCTAAAACTGAAACCAAAACTAAATTAAAAGTCATTGCAAGATAAAATTCACCGCCACAACATTTCAAAATATAAAACAACTCAAAATTTAATCACAAACGGAACAACAAAACTACAACTACAACTAAATTAAAACGTCTTGTTGGATGATCGGGAATACCTCGGATGATGTAACCTACGTGTTGCTAACGGGATTTCCCACGATCTAAATGAAAGTGTGGAACTCATTCGGTTGAGTTTAGCAAATTCATCCGGACTAAGTGAATCCGATAAAAATAACGATGCGGAAGGATGGAACCGTGGGATCTTAACCGGTGTTGTTATAATCAACTTTAAGATTTGTTTAATTAAAATATTAAAAACACCTGGATTTTAAGATTTTCTCTAAACCAGAACACTTTTCTCACCTCCTGATTTATGACTTATAAAACTAAACCACTACAACAACAAGGAGCTCGAAGCATGGTGGGCAGCACGGCCATCGTCATCAGCAAAACGTGAGTCTACTTCAGCAAAACTTTCTTAGAATTAAATAACCAAGCTATAGGACTTCGAGGTAGTTTGCACTAGTGCAACATAAATCCTCAACTCTTCGTTAGGCATTTGCATGATCATGTCATGTAAATTAAGCCCTAATCGGTCTTAGGACTCCGAGGTAGTCGTCCGATACGACATAAACCCTCACATCTTCAAGGCTATTTATATGATTTTATCATACAAATATAAGTCCTAACTAATTAAAATTAGCAAGATCAAAATACTAAATAAACATTAGGGCTTTCCTAGGTTCAAGCCAAACAATAGGATAGTCGGGAAATTACTGAAGTTCGCTTCGAATCCGTGATTTCTCCTACCTTTCTTCCTTTGAATTCCCAAAATAAAATGTTCCAAACTTGATCCATTCCCTATTGAAATTCTAAAATTCAATCCCTTGAAAACTTAAACTTTGAAATTCTTGAGAGCGAACTACCGATTATTATCGAGAGTTTTCTTAGGTGATTCCCGTCACTTAAGATGTAATTAACTATAGGGGCTTGCCCTTATAGGGAATTTTAAGAACCTGAGTAATATAAACCTCGTTTAATGTTTTCATATTAAACAGGGGAATTTGTCGGCTTATAAAATTGGTTCGCAGATCAAACGGATGTCACAAACTTCTCTAGTTTATTTAATCGAGCCTCATTATCAAGCAGTGTGTCTATTCTTCGGGATAGATACATGGTTTGTAGTGGGCGCTCGTTTATATAAACTATTCGGGATGTGAGATTAGTTTGATATCATATCTTAAAATTTTCAAATTTAAAATTATTTTCAAAATCAAATACTACTTTTCAAATTATTTATTTAAATTAAATTAAAATTCGCCGACAATTTCTGTAGGCGACCCCCTTTTCCAAATAAAACACCTTAACACAAAATAAGCCGTACAATTTCTGGCGACTCCGCTGGGGAAAATTCCTCTCTCCATTTTAATCAGATAATTCTGCTTTCAAAAATCGGTAGTGTATTCATGTCCCTAATGGATCAAACTACCCTTCTTTCCGTTGGACGAGTATAGCCAACATTCTCTCGGATTTAGGAGCCACCGTTTAGACACCCCTAAACAGAGAGGTTCCGAGATCCTTTTACCTCATTTCGAGGTGGGGTGGACCCCCGATAGGTGTTAGTTTAGGAGTGATCCTTCGAGTCGAGAAGTCTTGCATAAGACTTTCTTTCCCTTTCCAACTCGAATCAAATTCATTACCTTCTCTACACCTTTGAACATTCCGTTCTAAATAAACAAACCCTCTAATGAATGACTCTTTTAACAAATATACATGAACAAGAATGTGTTCGGACTCTTTTCGATTCCTTTCTTTTCGTCCCGATGAGAAGAAGCATAACTTGGGACCGACAATCGAATCTACCTCGCGAAATGGAAGCCCCAAAGCCGATTTTCTCCTTCACCAATGGACTGGACTTCGCTGTTTACAAGGATGAGCTGCCCGACAATGGGATCATCCGGTTTGGACAAGGATTCGAGAACACAAATGTCAAGATCACTGACGTTACCCTTTTCGCACTGACAGACAAAGTATCTGAAACTGAGAGACCTTTGATCGAGTTCAACCTTAAGTCAACTCAAGAGTTTCCTCCCCTGCAAAGGGTTCCAACTGAGAGGAATACTACTGTCCATAGGAGGACCGTTATCTCTACCCCCACTGGTCTAGTCGTCTCTGCACCTACCCCGGCTCCCGCCAAACTGAAGGGGAAGGAAGTTCAAATTTGTAACGAGCATGTTACCGTGGAGGGTACAGATTTCCGTGCAAGACCTTCTGTTTTTGAAATTGGGTCCAGCTCAAAGGTTCCACCCTTAACATGGACTCAGAGGAGAAGCAGAGGCAGGAATATTGCCAGGAAGGCCAGGGCTGCTGAAGTCGCTTTCTTAGAAGAAATCTCTGAGTACACACCACTACCTGAGTACATACCATTGTCTGAGTATACACCCCATTTGGAAGGAAGTAGATTCCATCCCCTTTCCGCCGCAGCTGACGAGGAAAATGTCCGCAGGATTGCCTCTACGTTACCTCGGCCCGCATATTATAGCGACAACAGAAAGAAAAGGGCAAGGATTACACCATTTGCCCGACTACATATCGTGATCGAGAAGTTAGCAAAGAAAGAAAAATGCCCCGTATCGGAAATTTTAAGAAGGATAGGGCGGGTGCCGACCAAATCCCGTCTTGGGCCGCGAGTAGAACTCGCTATCGCCGCGGAAGGGCCAAATAAGAAGATGAAGGCTAGTCCACTCGTTGTTGTTTCGGGTTTACGGATCGGGGAGGATACCACCTTCCGACATTCGACCGACGGACCATCCGGTCCTAGGCCTTCTACTCGCTAGAAGGATGGTATGGCGTCCCACTACCGACCAATTAAGACCGAAACAACGACCGGAAAAGGAAAGTCTCGTCGAGAGACTTGAGTCCGAAGAAAGTGCTACCCCGAGTAAAGGGGACTCATGAGAAAGAAACTCGACAATTATCACATGACAACCGTAAGGATGTACGAAAAGACCACTCGGAAGATGCTTATGGAAAAGCTAAGAACCGATATTCGGCGACTAGTAAGGGAAAGAGAAGAGAAATTCGGAGATGAAGTTGACTCGTCGAGTTCATGGATGATGAATATGCGAGAAATTAACATGGTTGAAACACGAGCTTCATCGGCTTCACAAGGTGCTCCCGCAACCGCAGAAGAGAGGAGCCGAAGTAATGAGAAGGCGGCTTCAAGAGAAAGATGATACGATCGCCCAAATGGCAAAAAGGATGGAAGAGATGGTCAGTAGCCCTAGCCACTCTCCGGAGTCGGGTTCAACCCCAAAGAGAAACACCCCGGAAGTTATTCACATTGTAGACGGAGGAAAGGAGATTACATCCGTCAACGGGGATGATCAATTAAAGAAGGATACAACACAAAGCGTGATTCCGAAAAGGATATCAAGAACATGGTGGAACGAACGAGTGCGAGAAGCCTTGGCACAATCAAAGAGCGGGACATCCATTCGGACGGGTAGACCTTACCTCGAAGAATTCGACGCCGTCCAATATCCGAAAGGCTTTGTACCACCTCCGTTCAAGACCTTTGATGGAACCGGAAACCCTCGGCAGCATGTTGCACATTTTCGTGCCGGTTGTTGCAATGCCGGCGGAAGTGATGCTTTACTCTTCCGACAATTTGTCGGCAGCACCGTCGAGAATCGCCTTTGATTGGTATGCGGAATTACCGAAACGATTCGGTGAAGACATTTTCGAATTACGAACCTCTTCATCAAGCGATTTGCCGGAGCTCGAGACCACATTACTATAGGTGATTTAGTGGTAGAGAAGCTGAGCCGAATGAAACTTTGGTAGACTACATACTTCGATGGAGGAACCTAAGTATGAAGTGTGAGCCACGAGTTACAAGAACAAGCATGCGATCGGCATTTTACTAAAAAGCATCCATGGCCCGATAAGCACTTCTCCTCGAGGGATTTACTATTAAGACTTTCGAGAAGTTGTTAAGCAAGGCCGGAAGCTTGCAAGAGGAGGCGAAGCAATTAAGTTTCACCGATAAAGCGGACAAACGAAGCCCGTGAAAACTTTTGAAAAGAAGTCCGGGATCGTCGCGGCGAGTCGATAAAGGCAAGCAACCGATACAAATATCGTCGAACGGCCGCGACGAACCTCAACGAGATTACCAGCAACCCCGACCCAGCTATCGGTCATCTCAACGAGTATGAACAACCGCCTCGTCCACAACGTACGTTTAGGGAGTTCCCGAGCGAGGAGTATCCGTTCAAGAATGAGGCGATGCCGAAAATGTTTCGCGACTCGATGAAGACTCCAGATTTCCAATCGCCGAGCCTAAAAGACTAGAAGAAGTCGACAAGAAAGGTGATCCCAACTTTTGCCCTTACTACCGGATGCTTGGGCACAAGATAGAAGATTGTATTACCTTCAAAAGTTGGCTCAACGACAATCTTCGGAAAGGGAATATAACGATCCCGAAAGAATACATGAAGAAACCCCAGAAAGGAGGTTCCGTCAATGTTATCTCGACGGATTTCATTGTTCCGATAGATCCCTATGCGACTGATGATGGATGGACTACCGCTTGGACAAAGTCTTCGAAGAAGGTTTTGGATCACATCCAAACCGCTTCGGTTCGAGCCTCAATTCAGAGTTCGAAAACTGTCAAGTCGGCGCTATCACTTGCGATAGAAGAACAACCTCAACAAGAGACAATTGAAGAAATGAAGAAAATTGACGAAGAAGAGAAGACCGAGGCTCCTAAGGCTAGACTAGGGGCTGCTTATCCTAGGATAGTTGTTTCCGATTCGGGGGAGAAATCCCTTGAACCTCTGACTCGTATGATTATTTGCTCACTCCGGTGGGATCTTATAATGATGAGGGTTATGGCGTTGGCTACGTTTCGATCGTTTCTAACGATTACGTAACTAGCGACAATCAACCTAATCCGGACGTCGATTCCGATACAAATAACAATTCTCAAATCATACACAATCTCGACGATCACAACGACAAAGAAGACATCCACCGGGGAGGCTACGAGAGTTCAACAAGCAACGAATCTATTTGCGAGTTTCGAGGAGCTCCGATCACAATAGAGTTAGAGCCTTCGGACTCCGAAGCTAATCCCTGAAGAACCCGTCGTTCCGATTCGGGAGGAGACACCAAGCAAACTCAATGCTAAACTTAGAAGAAATCACGAAGTCAACTTAAGAAGTGGAAGAGTTCTACCTCCGAGAATGGGTCCAAAGGACAAAGGAAAGCGAGTGGTTGTTCGGGAAGAACCAACCCCGGCAGAAGAAATACCCATTCGAGAAGAAAACGAGGCACATGAAAACAAAGTGGACTACAACGTGCTAGCCCATCTTAGGAAACTACCGACCAAGCCGAGCATCTACGACGCTCTCATCTTATCAAAGTAGATGAGAGAAGCTCGATCAAGGCCTTACTTCGATCCGGAAATTTGCTTAGCTCAAATGGCCGGAGAGTCCTTAGATGAGGTTTGCTCGTTAAAGGAACGACGAGGTGTTACCTTCACAGACAATGACCTACTACTTGGGACAGCAGACCACAACCGACCCTTGTACATTTCAGTTACAATTGGGAAGTTTACACTCTCCAAAGTATTGGTAGATCCAGGAGCATCAATCAATATAATGAATCTTCGAACGCTAGCATACTTGGAAATTGATGCTCGCGAGCTCGAAGCGGACAAAATGTTATTAAGAGGATTCAACCGTAAAGGAGAAAGAGCCCTCGGCTCAATAACACTGCTAATGAAGACCGGTGACTTAGCAAAGACAACCGCGAAATTTCACATAATTGATTCAGAAACGTCGTTCAACGCTCTACTGGGCCGACCGTGGATACATGAAAACCGGATGGTACCATCATCTCTACATCAATGCATTAAATACTACGATGGAGGGGAACAGTGCATTAAAGGTGACTTACAACCGTTCTCCGTACATGAAATTGGAATCCATGAAGATGCGACTTATTATGCACCTCCGAAGAAAACAATCTTCTCCGGAGATACCATAACAAATGAAGCAAAGGAAATTTGGGACAACGAAGAACCCGAAATTCTAGTCCAACGAGTCACTCACCACTCCCTTACGGCGAGATGGTGAAGGTTTCTCCACAACTCGCATCCGAGGCCGAGGCCGGGGACGAGGTCGTGGCAGAGACGTTAGGACGATTGGATAGAGGAAACCAGCCATCAATGTTGATTGGGAAGATAGTTCTGAAGAAGAAAAAGAAATCAAGCAAGAAGCAACGACAATAAGTCGGAAGAAGCCGCAATTCGAATCCCTCTCGAAGATGAAAGAAACGAAGAATATAAATCGATGTACGAGAAGATTAACCACTATGTACATACTATGACCCCGACCCCGATCCATTCTAATAAGATCGAGGGTATGGAGGTCAAAGAGGTACGTAGCGGTGGTGCAAAGCCCATCAAATTCTACCGTGGTGCTCCTTCCTCCAAAACTCGAAAATAATGTACAATTCGAAGATGCTACTTCATCGAATTAATGGAATTGCCTTTTGAGTGGTACTCTCCCTGTGTTCAAAATTTAATTCAGCGTGGCTTCTTACCTCGACAATGGACAAAAGGTCGATCACAACATTTTGAAAATTTATGGAATAACTCCGGTCGTCCACCCAATTCAAAACATGGTCTCGGATTTGGCACGGTAGGATCAGTTGACGATACTGAATTTTGCATGGTTGTCACTTGCGAGTCTAATGAAAACCGCATGGAAGCTACGGAAGAACTCGAAGATTTACAAATTAGAGACGCTCCACCGAATTCGAAGAAGAGATCAAATCTATGATAGATGAGTTAACGGAAGTTAACTTAGGTACTCAACGAAAGAACCTAGACCTACCTTTGTTAGCTCCTTACTCAATAAAGAAGACTCCGAAGAAATAATCAAGTTATTAATGGAATTTAAAGACTGTTTTGCTTGGAGCTACGATGAGATGCCGTGTTTAGCTCCGCAGGTCGCGAGTCCATAAGCTAGGGGTGGATCCCGCTTCGTTCCAGTCGGACAAGGTCCCGGAAGAATGCGTCTAGAAATCGAACAACAAGTCATACGCGAAGATAAAAAGCTAATAGACGCTAAATTTGTCCGTGAAGAACAATACCCGACTTGGTTAGCCTAATGTGGTACCGATCGAGAAGAAGAATGGTCGGATCGGAATTTGTGTGGATTTCAGAGATTTAAACAAGGCATGTCCAAAAGATGAATTTCCTCTACCGATCCCAGAATTAATGATCGACATCGCTTCAACACATGAAATATTCTCATTCTTGGATGGATTCTCAGGATACAACCAGATAAAAATGGCTCTAGAAGATGAAAAACTTACAGCATTCAGAACGCCGATCGGAGTATATTGCTACACAGTGATGCCATTCGGATCGAAGAACGTAGGAGCAACCGACCGAGAGCGATGACAAGAATTTTTGATGATCTCATCCACAATCAAGTCGAATGCTACGTGGATGATGTGGTCATCAAAAGCAAAGTAAAGGAAAACCACTCGTATGATTTGAGAATTGTTTTCGAACGATTAAGACAATTTAACCTTAAGATGAATCCCTTAAAATGCACCTTCGGCGTCACCTCCGGAAATTCTTAGATTCATCGTCCGACATCGTGAAATTGAAATCGACCCGGAAAAGATTAAAGCTATCTTAGAAATGCCACCTCCCGTAACCTTAAAACAACTACGATCTTTTCAAGGAAAGTTGGCATATCTTCGACACTTTATCTCGAACTTGTCGAGTAGGTGTCGGCCTTTCTCGGCACTAGTTAAAAAGGACGCCAAATTTATTTGGGAAGAGAAATGCCGGAGGGCCTTCGAGGACATTAAGCAATATTTAATGACACCTCCTGTCTTAGCGACCCCAGGTCTCGGTGTAGACCGACGATACTTTATAACGCGGCTTTAGACGACTCTCTCGAGCCCCGTTAGCTCTGAGTCAATGATGAGGGTAAAGAAAATGCTCTTTACTACCTAAGCCGTCGTTACTCGCCGACGAAAATAAGGTATCCCGCAATTGAAAAGCACTCGTTTGGCCACGATCTTCGCCGCTCAAAAGCTCGGGCACTACATGCTTTCTCATAAGGTCAACTCGATCTCGAAATTTAATCCATTGCAATACTTGATGACCCGTCCAACGCTTTCCGAGCAGACTTGCCGGATGGTCAATGATATTATTGCAATTCGATATAACTTTCGTGCCTCTTCGTGCCGTAAAAGGACAAGTCCTAGCGAGACTTCCTCAAAGCACACCCTTTGCCGGCAGAATCTCCTCTCAATGACGACTTGCCAGATGAACAAATAATGAACCTAGAAGACCCTGATGATCGACGTTGGGAATTGTATTTCGACGGAGCATCTTCAGCACATAAAGACGAAGAATCACAAGTGATAGTGCCCGGTAAGGCAGGGATCGGACTAATCTTTATAACACCGGATGTTAAGATACTCCTACCACTTGACAGAGCCGTGTACAAATAACGAAGCAGAATACGAAGCCCTCATAACGGGATCGGAATTAACTATTAAAATGGGTATAACGGACCTCAACATCTACGGGGATTCGCGAGTTAATCATTCAACGGATCGCTGGACAATACGGAATTTTAAAACCAAGACTCGAGCAATACTTCCAAGTATGCCATACAACAGTTGGAACAGATTCGAATGTGACGATCTACAAAATTCCCGTAAAAGAAAAAGCTTTAGCGGATGCACTAGCCCGTCTCGCAAAAGAATTTGCCTGTTTGCAAGATGAATCGATGGAAGTGTCGGTTCACGTGACGTCCGGTCCTATCACGGCTCGACATAGACACAATACACAAATCGAAAAGGAAAAAGGATCGATTGCAGCAGTGACGATAGAAAACACGGAAGATCGGCGACAACCATTAATAGATTACTCGCAAATAGGAAAACTACCGGACGATAGGTCGTTAGCCCATCGGATCAAGAAAAGAACTCGTCCTACGCATTAATAAACAATACATTATACGAAGGTCTTTTGATCGGATGTGGCTAAGATGCCTAAGCGGGTCCGAGGCTCGTGAAATCGTTAAAGAGGTGCACTCGGGACTCCGTGGCGCTCACCGACCGGGTCCAAAGATGAAAATGAAAATTAAAAGACTAGGGTACTACCGGCCCTCGATGATGACCGACCGCATGAAAATCGCCAAGAGCCGTCACCAATGCCAAGTGCACGGAGTGGTTCTACACCAACCTCCAAATGTGCTACATCCGACAATGCGTCGCGGCCATTTGAGTGTTGGGGCACGGATATAGTGGGTCCGATAGAACCACCTTCTTCAAGAGGACATCGCTTCATCCTTGCGGCTACGGACTACTTTTCTAAATGGGCGAAGCCGGTTCCACTCGGAGAAGTAAAGGCACACCACGTGCTACGCTTTTCAAGAACCAAGTTGTCTACCGTTTCGGAGTGCCGCGCAGGATCATCTCAGATAACGGGTCAGCATTCAGAAACACGCAAATCAACAATTTTGTCAGGAGACACGGAATCGACTAGCGGTAATCAACAATTTACTACCCGAGAGCAAACGACCTGGCTGAGGCTTTTAATAAAACTCTCATTCAAATTTTAAAGAAGACTTTGGACGATAATAAGAGAAATTGGCACGAGAAATTGTTAGAAGCCTTATGGCCTACCGGACAACCTTCGTAACTCCTACTCGAAGCTACACCTTACGCTCCGGTGTATGGGTCCGAGGCGATGTTGCCTTTAGAGGTCCGAGCCTTCCTTCACTTAGGATTGTAGTTGCAAACAAAATCACGACGAGAAGAGAATGCCAAATTACGACTAGAAGAATTGTAAAGCCCGGAAGGGAAAAGACTTGCAGCAGCAGCGAATTTAGAACTATACCAAGCTAAGATGGTTCAAGCCCATGACAGACCGGGTCCGTCCAAGAACCTTTAAAGTTGGTGACTTAGTTCTCGTTCTCAAAAGACCTATTCTTGCACACCGCAAGATAGGAGGAAAATTTGAACCCACTTGGGAGGGACCGTTTGTGGTCGAGGCGATCACTCGGAGGCTCCTACCGCCCAGTGAACTCGCCAAGGAGAACGACATATGCTTTCGATC
>JAKZJZ010002244.1:0-18793 GCA_022702705.1 Papilionanthe hookeriana x Papilionanthe teres
TGAAAGGTATTTTAAAAGTTATGAATTTTTAAAGTTTAAAATGGCTAAGTGGCTTAATCGACCCGATTAGTGGGGCTAACCAAGTCCGATTGACCTCAAATTTTTATGGTGGATTCCTCTGATCCTAAAGGTCGAGTGGAGAATTGATTTCAAGTCAATTTGATGCATGGTTAACTCTAATTAATTAAAGACCTATTTTGGGTGTTTAAGCCGATTAGGGTTGTTTTAAATGAACTAAATCGAAGCTTTATTTTTCCTAGGGTTCTGCTGGTCATAAGCAACATCACCAAATTTTCCTAGAATTTATTTCACAACATGCTTATTTATTGGAATTAAAATATTCAAAACGATAGCTTTGAACTTGAAAAATCAATAACTCTTCATAGGGATGGCCTCGACTTTGGAAAATTCGGGGAATGTTCCCGAATTCGGGAGGCTTAAAAGCCACATGGTCTCATGCCATGGTGAATTGTATGCATGCATGGAGAATTAAAATAATGCGAGAGAGTAAATAAATTATAAAAAATAAAATACTTGATGAAATTAAATGATTTCTTTTCCACATTATTCTCCTCGCGATTCCACTGAGCGAGAGGGTATTTTTATTTTATTTTTATGATTTTTCTACACGGAGATATGAATTTTTGAAGTTTAGGGAATTAAATAAATAAGAAAATACCCTAATTTTCTATTTATCCACGCGGCGCCGGCGCATCCTCGGCGGCTCACGAAGGCCGCGCGGCGCGCTCCGGGTCGACGCGCGCCGCTGAGTCGGCGGCCGGGCCCGCGGTTCTCGCACCGTTTCTGGTCGACGCCATCGCGCGCGTTCGTCCGCGCGTGTATTGAATGGACGACATCCGTTCATCGTCCCCAGTGTTCTCGCCGAGAGCGCGTCCACACTAAATCCCTAAGATCTCACTCGATTCTCGATGGATTTTTATGTTCTTATACTCTATGGATTCGTCTTGAAGAGACGAACACATCTATACGGTTAACATGCATTGAAACTAAGGCATTTGAAATAGAGATTCTCCGGAAGCTCGGGATGAAGAATTAGCTCATACCTTGGCTCGGAGAAGTGTGGCTTCGATCGAGAGTTGTTGCACCTTCGATTGGATCCCGTGAAGCTCCGGATGAAGTCTCCTGAGTGCAGTGAATTGTCCGGATATGATTTCGACCAAGCCCGATCACAAAGCTTGGAGAGTTGGAGCAAGCTGGGTGGCACTGGAGATGGGGCTTTTGTTGGTGGACACCTTCCCTTGGTGCAGTGAAGGTGTAGAGCCGATCGATTTGAGAATTGGCTCACTTTGTGGAGAAGTGTCCTGGTTTTGGGTGGAATTTGACTACGAAATTGAGCTTACGAGAGGAGAAATGGCAGGGGGATTTCACGGGGATCAAGTGCTCTAAGGGTGGAGAAGGGTGCGGAACAATTTTGGCGAGTTTTGGCAAGGTTTGTGCTTAGCTCCTCTCATGGCCGAGAGGGGTGGAGTTTAAATAGGAGAGGGTGGAGGGCCTCCCGGGGGAGTTAGGGCTTGGGATCGATTTGCTCCGGTGAGGAGAAGATCGGCCATGGTGACCACGTAGGCATGGGGCGGCTCGGCGAGTGAGAATTTCAATGTTGGCTCGCATGTGAGCTCTCGGCCATGGTGTTTTCCGGCGGCACAGGTGGCCGGCCGGCCGGCAATGGTCACCATCTTGGTCGGGTGGGTCGGGGTGGGGTTTAGTGTAGGCGATTGGCAAATGCCATGTGTAAAGGGCTTTGATTTAGAGTGGAATGGGGGCATGGCTAAATTTGAACCTAAATGGGTCAACCCACCCATTTGGGCTAGGTGCACCATCCAGAGCTCGGTTTTGGGTGAGGGAAAAGTGATTTGGCTCGGCATAATCGAGTAGAGGTCGAGTCACGCATCCAAGCACGATTAGGCTTAAGCATGGTTTAGTGGAATCATGGAAGTGGTTAATCACCTTTAGGAATTAAGGAAAGAGCCTCCTCCTTTTGCCCAAAATGGCATGGTGACATGTAAAGAGGCTCTCATGGCTTGCATATGGCTTGTGCATGGCTCCATGGCTCCATTTGGCTTGGGAAAAGGTTTGGTCGATTTCATAAAAAAGGATTTTAAGGATTTTGGATAATTTGGTGGAAATTTGGATGAAGCTTCATTTAGAATTATTTGATGATTGGTTTAGGACTTAGGGATGATTTTAATTGAAAATATGATGAGGGGAAATGTCATATGGGCTTTGGAAGAATTTTTGGGGTTTTGGATTTGGTGGAAGTGGGCTTTTAAAATGGTTTAAGGAATGGGCCTTTTAAGTTTTGAAAATGAATTTATGGATGGGAATTTTGTAAAGAGGTTGAGCCAAATAATTGTTAGGTTTAGCTCATGGATGTGTCATGAGTGACTTGAAGCAAATTGGGGGTGATTTGGATTTGAATTGGGTTGAATTTGAGCTCTTTTGGTGAATGGGCCGATATAGGTCCAAGTGGGCCAAGTTGGGCCAATGTTTGGCTAGAGTTGAAATTGATATAAAATCAATGTTGAGAAATGTTTATGGGAGTGTTTCAAAGAGGTTTTGACTTTGGTTGGGCTTTGGTTTTGGGGTTTGGGCTCATTTGGGTTAGGTTTGGGTTTAGGTCAAAAATGGGCCTTTTAGCTTTGGGTTGAATTTGAGTGGGGTTTGGGTCTAAATTTTGGGCAAATCATGTTAGTGTTTTGTTTGTGGGAATGTTAAGGAAGATTTAGAAAAGATTTGGGGTTAATTGGAATTGAATTGGGTGAGTTTGGGTTAGGTTTGGGTCATGGGTCCAAATTGGGCTTTAAGGCCAAAGTGAGATTGGATCCAAATGTCAATCAAATTAGGCTTGAATTTAGTCTATATTGGTATTGTGGATATTGAATTGAAGTTTAAAATTGAATTGGACCAAAATTGGGGTCAATTGGGTAGGTTTGGTTTGACATTGGGTTCACTTTAGGGTTAAAATGGGTCAAATTGGGGGTTTTGACAAAAGTAGGGTAAATTGACAAAATTGGCCCATGGTGTAGTTGGACAAAATGAAATTGGGAATATTTGGGATTTTCTGGAATTTTCTGGGAATTTTCTGAATTTTTGGATTTTTTGGTCGAGAGGGGTATTTTGGGTATTTGGAGGGTATTGGGAGGTATTTTTGGAATTTTTAGTATTTTTGGGTATGGATGATCAATTTAAGTGATGTGGAAATGTTTGGGAATGATTTTGGAGAATTTTGGGTAATTTGGAAATTTTGAGAAATTTGGGTAATTTCGAGGGTTTTGGGTAGGCTAAGCGGGTGTAGGGTCCCGGGGGTCAAAAATTGAAAATTTGGGAAATTGAAGATTGGGTGAATTTAAGTGGAATGAAATCATTTTGGTTGAGCCATGAAGCCATTTCAAGCCCACATGAGCCATGAAGGGACTCATTTGAGGCATTCAGTATGTTGTTCCTAACCTGCTTAGCGAGGGCTTAGGGGTTAAGGACCATCCATGTGAATCACCTACATGAGTCGGGAGGTCGAGTTGGGTATGGGTGTGGTTTTAGGAAGTGTGTGGAAATGTAGTGTGTAGAGTGTAAAGTGTGTGTGTGTAAGTCGGCCCCTTCACCGGAACCGGGCCGCCTGGGCGATCCTAAGGCCGAAGAGTCTCATAGGAACTCATCCTTTAAACTTCCGCATTTGATTTCAACCCTCTAGGTGATTAGGGGTCTACGGTCGAGTTTGTAGAGTTTGCGGGGAGTTAAGAAGTGGTTTGAATTTCTAAAAGGTGGGTCCCGATTCTAGTCCTCTAAGATAGTCGAAAGGAAAAGCCTAAGGCTAGATCCTAAGTACTAAAAAGAAGAAGAGAAGACCTCATCGAAAATGAGGTCGACAAATGGACCCCCGATAGGTGTGGTGAGTCGACGGAGCACACCACGCGTATTGGTGTTGACCGAGCGATCAGCAAAACCAACACGAACATCCAAGTGACAAACTTAGGATGAAATAGAGGAGTTTCCGTCGGGAGTGTCGAGCATATCTCGAAGCTGGGAGATTCCTGAACTCTCGGCTGGGGAAAGGAAAAGGAGGTGAATTCCAAATCACATGATGCGGGAAATTTCAATTTAGATTTTATTTTGTTTCAATTTAAGTTTTGATGTGTGAGTTTAGATTTCGATTTGGAATTTCGATTTAGATTGAAGTTTGTCGAAATTAATTTGAAGGATTTGATTTGAAATGAAAATTGGAATTACGAGGTTTTAGATGTAACATCTCCAACCTCGAAAGAAAATTGAATTGATTAGATTGAATCGTTGCAATGAGAATAGATCTCAGAGTAATGCGGTATTGGACGTAAAATCCTTAACCTCAAGAGTTTGATTTTGATGTATTTCATTGCGATAGGGAAATGATCCTAAAGCGATACGGTCTCGGATGTAAAATCCTTAACCCGAGAATTTGATTTGATGTATTTCGGTGCGATAGGGAAAGAATCCTAAAGCGGTGCGGTCTTGGATGTAAAATCCTTGACCCGAAAGTTTGAATTTGATGTATTTCGGTGCGATAGGGAAAGAATCCTAAAGCGAGTGCGGTCTTGGATGTAAAATCCTCGACCCAAAAGTTTGAATTCGATGTATTTCGGTGCGATAGGAAAAGAATCCTAAAGCGGTGCGATCTTGGATGTAAAATCCTCGACCCAAAGTTTGAATTTGATGTATTTCGGTGCGATAGGAAAAGAATCCTAAAGCGAGTGCGATCTTGGATGTAAAATCCTCGACCCAAAAGTTTGAATTTGATGTATTTCGGTGCGATAGGAAAAGAATCCTAAAGCGATGCGGTCTTGGATGTAAAATCCTCGACCCGAAAAGTTTGAATTTGATGTATTTCGAGTGCAATAGGGAAAGAATCCTAAAGCGGTGCGGTCTTGGATGTAAAATCCTCGACCCAAAAGTTTGAATTTGATGTATTTCGGTGCGATAGGAAAAGAATCCTAAAGCGATGCGGTCTTGGATGTAAAATCCTCGACCCAAAAGGTTGAATTTGATGTATTTCGGTGCGATAGGAAAGAATCCTAAAGCGGTGCGATCTTGGATGTAAAATCCTCGACCCAAAAGGTTGAATTTGATGTATTTCGGTGCGATAGGAAAAGAATCCTAAAGCGATGCGGTCTTGGATGTAAAATCCTCGACCCAAAAGTTTGAATTTGATGTATTTCGGTGCAATAGGAAAAGAATCCTAAAGCAGTGCAGTCTTGGATGTAAAATCCTCGACCCAAAAGTTTGAATTTGATGTATTTCAGTGCAATAGGGAAAGAATCCTAAGCAGTGCAGTCTTGGATGTAAAATCCTCGACCCAAAAGTTTGAATTTGATGTATTTCAGTGCAATAGGGAAAGAATCCTAAAGCAGTGCAGTCTTGGATGTAAAATCCTCGACCCAAAAGTTTGAATTTGATTTGAGATTTGAAATCTGGAAAGATTGAACTTGAGATTTGGAAGGATGAGTTTGAACTCGATTGAGATTTGATTTAAGATTCGATTTGAAATTTGGAAGATCAAGTTTGAAACTTGATCGGGAGTGGATTTGGAATTTGATTGAGAATTTGATTTGTGATTTGAAAAGATTGAAATTTGATTCGGAATTTGGAAAGATTGAATTTGAAATTTGATTTGAAATTTGGAAGGATGGAATTTGAGATTTGTGTTGATTTCGTTTATCTTTTAATGGTTCAAATTTTATTTTATCGTTTATTTAATGTTCATGTGAATTTGATGTTTGTCATTTTTTAAGATTTAAGGAAAGTTTTCTTTTGTTTCTTTTTTTTATTTCTTTTCTATTCTTTGTTCGAAGTTCATTTAACTTTAATGGCGTTTCCCAATCAATTTGCACAAAAGAGGTGAAGGCCAAAAATGTGACATGGTCACTTTCATTCCAATCATGTTGAAAATACTTCATACAACTCGATGCGGAATATATCTCATACAATCCATGTAGACTCAAAACGGACTATGTATGATCTTTGTTGATCCATCGAAAGAAGCATCTATCAAAAATCCATGTACGAATAGTGGGGTACATGGTTAATAACATCACCTTCCAAGCCATCCTTGGCGAGGATGCCGGTTGGATGTACGTTGGAGGTGTGATATTTCCCATGTAACTCACGGCTCGTAAGGCGGAGGTTCTCTAGCTGCGGGTACGGTTGGAAATGGTAAGGTATCTTGCTTGTCGTCCATTCTCACGAAAGTAAGCGAGATCCGCTCCACTGGCACTCCGGTATGCAATGCTTTGCGATATCCGCTCCGTTACCCTGCGGTATCATGACGGAACCCACCGGTAAAGGTATCTTTGCTGGTCCTCGGAACTCACCGGGCCTGCTATCCGGAGGTCGGATCCGAACATGATGTCACACTCGTTCAAGAAAGAGACTCGTGCAGAAGGTCGACGAAGTCGTGGTGGTCTATATGTGGGGGTATGCGGTCACCTTGTTTGTAAATGTTGATGATGCGGCTATTGGGTATGCAATCTGTGGCGGTACCCTCCATGTTATTAATCTCTTTACCATTCTCTTGATGACTAATGGCATCGGATCTACTTGCCCATGACGGAGTATCCCCGGTGGATTTCCCTTTGTCTTCGACAAAGTTGTAGCGGCATCCGCATTGTATTGTGATTCTTCCTTTCCACGGCATCCATCTCCGGGGTTACGAGTAGGTATTTTCCCTTAGGCGGCCTGCTCGGCCCATTCTTTTCAAATCCCGGATACAATCCACGATTTCTTGTTGTTCATACTGCGAGAATACGTCGGTATGTAGCTCGAGGCCCTCTAGTATGTTGATCTCTTCTTCCTTTAATTCTCTCGAAGTATTCGAAAGTTTTCTTTTCAACATTTTGCATCCTCTCCGGCTCGTATTCGGAATGATGCCGAGATGGCGAGGCCTTGTGACATATTGTGGGATATATGGTTCGATCCCTTCGCGTTCCCCTGCATACCTCGGCTCCTCGGGGATGATGCACTGTCGGGACATCCCCGGGGTTGCTTCTGCAACAAGGTCATGCATTATTGGTGGTTCTATCCGGTGGCGTGGTAGCCTTCTTTCTTCCGATCTTACGGAGATTTCCACGATTCTTTACGTTATCCTAGGAAGCTGGCCTCCTTTCTTCGGGTTCTGGTGAGCCGGTGTCCTTGAAATGTGTGTGCTTGGCATTAGCGATTGTCTCGTCGCGCCGGTCCGCGGCTAGTTTTGTTAACATCTTACGGATACGGCGATTCTTATTTCTTCGTTGCGTGGGCGTGAGAGTAGCCCTTCGAACTTCATGAATCTACGTGGGCGCGGCGGCTGACAAGCTCGCCCTCCGCTTGTAGCGACTACGGACTTCATTTTCTTATCTTCTTCGGTGTTTGCTTTTCTTTTCTTGTTGTTGGATTGGTGGCTTGGGCCACCCACTTTCATCCATTGTCCGCCGGGTAGTTCTTCTCGGTTAAGCGGGACCCAGTCACTTTCCTCGTCTTGTAGGCTCGTTGGTGCGAAATCCGAGTCGATCTCGATTATCGCTCCATCTTTCACCCTCTTTTCATCGAGTGCGAGGCTTACGCCATTCTTAAAGTTCGGGACCAACCGCCGTTCGACATTTCCCTGCGAAAAGACAAGGAAAAGGATCGAGGGCTGTACTAAGAACAAGAACATTAAGAAAATGTTTATTTAAAGATACATTTTTTTATTTATATATATATTTTTTAAAATTTAACGAGAATGAAGTAGGATAAGATCGGGAAAGAGATTTTGATTTGGAAAGGAAAACAAGGAAAACTTTATTATCATGATTTTATTTATTTTAGCACATTTATTATTTTTGGGTTCGGACCCGATCATAAGTAATTACTTTGCCGTGTTTCTTAGGGATGAAGAATTCATTCCTTCGAAACATTAGGTAGCGTAATACTTTTTCAAGTATCGTCCGTTGATCGGAAGCATATGTCGTTCTCCCCGGCAATTCACTAGGCCGGTAGGAACCTCACGAGTATCTTGTTTCAACCACAAACGGTCCTTCCCGAGTGGGTTCGAATTTTCCTCCTATCTTGCGGTGTGCAAGAATAGGTCTCTTGAGAACGAGAACTAAGTCACCAACTTTGAAGGTTCTTGGGCGGACCGGTTTGTCATGGGCTTGAACCATCTTAGCTTGGTATAGTTCTAAATTCCGTTGCGGCTGCAAGTCTTTTCCCTTCCGGGCTTTCTAATTCTTCGAGTCGTAATTTGGCGTTGTCTTACGTCGTGATCTTGTTTGCAAGCTGCAATTCGAGTGAAGGAAGTTGAACCTCTAAAGGTAACATTGCCTCGGACCCATACACCGGAGCGTAAGGTGTAGCTTGAGTAGGAGTTACGAAGGTTGTCCGGTAGGCCCATAAGGCTTCTAACAATTTCTCGTGCCAATTTCTCTTATTATCGTCCAAGGTTTTCTTTAAGATTTGAACGAGAGTTTTATTAAAAGCCTCGGCGAGACCGTTTGCTCTTGGGTAGTAAATTGTTGAGTATCGCCGGTCGATTCCGTGTCTCCCGACAAAATTGTTGATTTGTGTGCTTCGAATGCTGACCCATTATACGAGATAATCTGCGCGGCACCCCGAAACGGTAGACAACTTGGTTTTTGAAAAGCGTAGCACGTGGTGTGCTTTCACTTCTCTAAGTGGACCGCTTACGCCCACTTGGAAAAGTAATCCGTAGCCGCAAGAATGAAACGATGTCCTTTCGAAGATGGTGGTTCTATTGGACCCACTATATACGTGCCCCAACATTCGAATGGCCACGACGCAATTGTCGGGTGCGGCACATTTGGAGGTTGGTGTAGAACCACTCCGTGCACTTGGCATTGATGACGGCTCTTGGCGATTTTCATGCGGTCGGTCATCATCGAGTGCCGGTAGTACCCTAGTCTTTTAATTTTCATTTTCATCTTTGGACCCGATCGGTGAGCGCCACAGAGTCTCGAATGCACCTCTTTAACGATTTCACGGGCCTCGGACCCGCTTAAGCACCTTAGCCACATTTGATCAAAAGACCTTCCGTATAATGTGTTGTTTATTAATGCGTAAGACGAGTTCTTTTCTTGATCGATGGGCTAACGACCTATCGTCCGGTAGCTTTCCTGTTTGCGGAGTAGTCTATCAATGGTCGTCGCCAATCTTACGTGTTTTTACGTCATCTGCTGCGGCTGACTCTTTTTCTTTTTCGATTTGTGTATTGTGTCTATATCGAGTTGTGATAGAACTCGACGTCCGTGAGTCGACACTTCCACCGATTCATCTTGCAAACGGGCGAATTCTTTTGTGAGACGGGCTAAAGCATCTGCTAAAGCATTTTCTTCTGGAATTTTGTAGATTGTCACATTTGGAATCTGTTCCAACAGTCTGTATGGCATCTCGAAAGTATTGTTCGAGTCTTGGCTTTAAAATTCCGTATTGTCCGACGATCTCGTTGAATGATTAACTGCGAATCCCCGTAGATGTTGATGTCCGTTATCCCCATTTGAATAGCTAATTCCGATCCCGTTACGAGGGCTTCGTATTCGCTTCGTTGTTTGTACATGGTTCCGTCGAGTGGTAGGAGTATCTTAACATCCCCGCTCCGGTGTTATAAAGATTAGTCCGATTCCTGCCTTATCGGGCACTATCACTTGCGATTCTTCGTCTTTGTGTCTTGAAGATGCTCCGTCGAAATATAATTCCCAACGTCGATCATCGGGGTCTTCTAGGTTCATTATTTGTTCATGCGGCAAATCGTCATTGAGAGGAGATTCTGCCGACAAAGGGTGCGTCTGCGAGGAAGTCCGCTAAGACTTGTCCCTTTACGAGCACGAAGAGGCACGAAAGTTATATCGAATTGCAATAATATCATTGACAATGCAGCAAGTCCGTAGGAAAGTGTTGGACGAGTCATCGAGTATTGCAATGGATTAAACTTCGAGATTAGGTTGACCTTATGAGAAAGCATGTAGTGCCTGAGCTTTTGAGCGGCGAAGATCAGGGCCAAACAATGCTTTTCAATTGCGGGATACCTTACTTCCGTCGGAAGTAAACGACGGCTTAAGTAGTAAAGAGCATTTTCTTTACCCTCATCATTGACACAGCTAACGGGGCTCCGAGAGAGTCGTCTAAAGCCGCGGTGTAAAGTATCAGCGGTCTACACGAGGCTCGGAGTCGCTAAGACGAGGAGGTGTCATTAAATATTGTTTAATGTCTTCGAAGGCCTTCGGCATTTCTCTTCCCAAATAAATTTGGCGTCCTTTTTAACTAGTGTCGAGAAAGGCCGACACCTACTCGACGGAGTTTGAGATAAAGCGTCGAAGATATGTCGACTTCCCTTGAAAAGATCGTAGTTGTTTTAAGGTTTTGGGAGGCGGCATTTCTAAGATAGCTTTAATCTTTTCCGGGTCGATTTCAATTCCACGATGTCGGACAACGAATCCTAAGAATTTCCCGGAGGTGACGCCGAAGGCGCATTTTAAGGGATTCATCTTAAGGTTAAATTGTCTTTATCGTTCGAAAACAATTCTCAAATCATACAGGTGGTTGTCCTTTACTTTGCTTTTGATGACCACATCGTCCACGTAGCATTCGACTTGATTGTGGATGAGATCATCAAAAATTCTTCTCATTGCTCTTTGGTAGGTTGCTCCTGCGTTCTTCAGTCCGAATGGCATCATTGTGTAGCAAAATACTCCGATCGGCGTTCGAATGATGTAAGCTTTTCATCTTCTCGGAGCCATTTTTATCTGGTTGTATCCTGAAGATCCATCCATGAATGAGAATATTTCATGTGTCGAAGCAATGTCGATCATTAATTCCGGGATCGGTAGAGGGAATTCATCTTTTGGACATGCCTTGTTTAGATCTCTGAAGTCCACACAAATTCTGATCTGACCATTCTTCTTTCGATTCGGAACCGCATTGGCTAGCCAAGTCGGGTATTGTTCTTCACGGACAAATTTAGCGTCTATTAGCTTTTTAACTTCGGCTATGACTTGTTGTTCGATTTCTAGACGCATTCTTACGGGACCTTGTCCGACATGGGACGAAGTAGGATCCACTCCTAGCTTATGGACCGCAACCTGCGGAGCTAATCCCGGCATCTCGTCATAATTCCAAGCAAAACGAGTCTTTAAATTCCATTAATAATTTGATTATTTCTTCGGAGTCCTCTTTGTTGAGTAAGGAGCTAACAAAGGTAGTTCTAGGCTCTTCGCTAGTACCTAAGTTAACTTCCGTTAACTCATCTATTGTGGATTTAATTTCTTCTTCGAATTCTGGTGGAGCGTCTCCGATTTGTAAATCTTCGAGTTCGTCCGTAGTTTCCATGCGGTTTTCATTGGACTTGCAAGTGACAACCAAGCAAAATTCGGTATCGTCAGCCGATCCTATCGTGCGCGAATCCGAGTCCATACTTTGAATTGGGTGGACGGCCGGAATTGTTCCATAACTTTTCAAAATGTTGCGATTGATCTTTTGTCCATTGTCGAGGTAAGAAACCACGTTGAATTAAATTTTGAACACGGGGAGAGTACCACTCAAAAGGTAATTCCATTAATTCTGATGAAGTGACATCTTCGAATTGTACATTATTTTCAGTTTTGGAGGAAGAAGCACCGCGGTAGAACTTGATTGGCCTTGTACCGTCGTTACGTACTTCTTTGACCACCATACCCTCGATCTTACTAGACTGGATCGGGGTTAGGGTCATAGTATGTACATAGTGGTTAATCTTCTCGTACATTGATTTGTATTCTTCGTTCTTTTCATCTTCGAGGGAGATCTTGTATTGCGGCTTCTTTCGACTTATTCTTGCTTGCTTCTTGCTTGATTTCTTTTTCTTCTTCGGAACTATCATCCCAATCAACATTGATGGTTGGTTTCCTCAGTCCGATCGTCCTAGCGTCTCTACCACGACCTCGTCCCCGGCCTCGACCTCGGATGCGAGTTGTGGAGAAACCTTCACCATCTCGCGGAAGGGAGTGGTGAGTGAGCTGTTGGACTAGAACTTCGGGTTCTTCGTTGTCTCGAACTTTCTTTGCTTCATTTGTTACGGTATCTCCGGAGAAGATTGTTTTCTTCGGCGGTGCATAATAAGCTGCATCTTCATGGATTCCAATGTCATGTACGGAGAATGGTTGCAAGTCACCTTTGATGCACTCTGTTCCCTCCATCGTAGTATTTGATGCACCGGTGCAGAGATGATGGTACCATCCTGTTTTCATGTATCCATGGTCGGCCCGATAGAGCGTTGAACGACGTTTCGAATCGATTATGTGAAATTTTGCGGTTGTCTTTGCTAAGTCACCGGTCTTCATCGATAGCGTTATTGACCCGAGGGCTCTTTCTCCTTTACGGTTGAATCCTCTTAATAACATTTTGTCTCGCTTCGAGCTCGCGAGCATCAATTTCCTAGTATGCTTAGCGTTCGAAGACTCATTATATTGATTGATGCTCCTGGATCCACCAATACTGCGGAGAGTGTAAATTTTCCGATTATGAGCTGAAATGTACAACGGTCGGTTGTGATCCGTCGTCCCAAGTAGTAGGTCACTGTCCGTAAAGGTAACGCCTCGCTGTTCCTTTAACGAGCAAGCCTCATCTAAGGAATCTCCGGCCATTTGAGCTAAGCAAATTTCTGGATCAAGTAAGGCATTGATCAGAGCTTCTCTCATCTCTTTTGATAAGATGAGAGCATCGTAAATGCTCAGTTTGGCTGGTAGTTTCCTAAGATGGGCTAGCACGTTGTAGTCCACTTTGTTCTCATGCGTCTCGGCTTCTTCTCGAATGGGTATTTCTTCTGCTGGGGTTGGTTCTTCTTGAACAACCACCTGCTTTCCTTTGTCTTTTGGACCCATTCTTGGAGGTAGAACTTTTCCACTTCTCGAGTTGACTTCGTAATTTCTTCGAATCTAGTGTTGAACTTGTCGGTGTCTCCTCCCGAATCGGAATGGTCGGCTCTTCCGGATTATCTTCTAAATCGAAGGCTCTAACTCTATCGTAACTGGAGCTCCTCGAAACTCACAAATAGATCTGTTGCTTGTTGAACTCTCGTAGCCTCCTTGATGGATGCCTTCTTTGTCATTTTGATCGTCGAGATCTTGTATGATTTGAGAATTGTTATTGGTATCGAAGTCGATATCCGGATTGTCGTTAGTTACGTAATCGTTAGAAACAGTCAAAACGTAGCCAACGCCATCACCCTTATCATTATATGATCCCACCGAAGTGAGCGAGATAATCATACAAAATCGGAGGTTCGAGGGATTTCTCCCCGAATCGGAAACAACTATCCTAGGATAAGCGGCCCCTAGTCTAGCCTTAGGAGTCTCGGTCCTCTCTTCTTCGTCGATTTTCTTCTTCTCTTCGATTGTCTTCGTCGAGGTGGTTCTTCTATCGCAAGTGATGAGTACCGGCTTAACGAGTCTCGAACTACGGAATTGAAGCTCGCACGAAGCGGTTCGGATGTTGTCTAAAATCTTCTTCGAAGACCTCGTCCGAGGCGGTAGTCCATCCATCGTCGGTTGCATAGGGATCTATCGGGATGACGGGATCGGTTGAGATAACATTGACGGAATCTCCTTTCTGGGGTTCCTTCATGTACTCCTTCGGGATTGTTATATTTCCTTTCTAAAGGTTGTCGTTGAGCCAACTTTTAAAGGTAATACAATCTTCTATCTTGTGCCCAAGCATCCAGATGGTAGGGGCAAAAGTTGGGATCACCTTTCTTGTTGACTTCCTCTCGGTCTTTTGGGCTCGGCAGTGGAAATCCGGAGTTTTCATTAGGCTACGGAACATCTTTGGTATCGCTTCATTTTTGAACGGATATTCTCTCGCTCGAAGCTCCCTTAATGTACGTTGCGGACGGGACGGTTGTTCATCTTGCGGAGACGACCGATAGCTGGATCGGGGTTGCTTGGTAATTCTGTTGTGGTTCGTTGCGGCCGTTACGGTGGTATTTGCATCGGTTGCTTGCCTTTGTCAACTGCTGCAACGATCCCGGATTTCTTTTCGAAGGTCTTCACCGGCTTCTGCTTGTCCATCTTGTCTGCAAAACTTAATTGCTTCGCCTCTTCTTGCAAGCTTCCGACCTTGCTTAACAACTTCTCAAAAGTCTTAATAGTGAATCCTTTGAGGAGAAGTGCTATCGGGCCGTGAATGCTTTTAAACAAGATGCTGGCTGCATGTTGTTCTTGCGGTTGTGGTTCACATTTCATGCTTAAGTTCCTCCATCGAAGTATGTAATCCACCAAAGTTTCATTCGGCCTTTGTTTCTCTACCACTAAATCACTATAGTGATGTGGTGCTGAGCTCCGGCAAATCGCTTGATCAAGAGGCTCTCTAGCTACGAGAATGTCTTCACTCGAACCATTGGGTAATTCGCATACCGGTCGAAGGCGATTCCGACGGACTGCGACGAGCTGTCGGAAGAGTAACGCATCGCTCCCGCCGGCATTGCAACAAGCGGCACGAAAGTGTGCGACATGCTTCGTCGAGGGTTCCGGTTCCGTCGAAGGTCTTAAACGAGAGGTGGTACGAAGCCTTTCGGGTATTGGACGGCGTCGAATTCTTACGGGTAAGGTCTACCCGTCCGAATAGATGTCCCGTTCTTCGATTGTGCTAGGGCTTCTTGCATCTGCTTGTCTACCAAGTTTTTGATATCCTTTTCGGGGATCATACTTTGTGTCGTGTCCTTTTTAGTGGTCATCCCCATTGACGCGATGTAATCTCCTTTCCTCCGTCTACAATGTGAATGACCTGCGGGGGTGTCTCTCTATGTGGTTGTACTTGACTGCGGAGAGTGGCCGGAGCTACGGCCATCTCTTCCATCCTTTTCGCCATTTGAGCGATCGTGTCGTCTTTTTCCGAAGGCTGTCTTCTCATCGGTTCCGGCTCCTCTCTTCTGCGCGGTCGCGGGAGCACCTTGCGAAGGCGATGAAGCTCGTGTCTCAACCATGTTGATTTCTGCATATTCGTCGTCCATGAACTTCGATGAATCGATCTCATCTCCGAACTTTTCTTCTCTTTCTTTTGCCAACCGTCGGATTTCGGTTCTCAACTTTTCCATGGCATCTTCTAGCGGAGCTTTCTGTGTGTCTTTGCGGTTGTCATGTGATAGTTGTCGGGTCCCTTTTTCACGAGTCCCCTTTATCGCAGTAGCACTTTCTTCCGATTCCAGCCTCCTGGCGAGACTTTCTCTCTCGGGCTGCTGTTTCAGTCTCAACTGCCCCGTAGTGGGACGCCATACCATCCTTCTAGCGACGAGAAGGTCTAGGACCGGATGGTACGTCGGCCACAATCGTCGGAAGGTGGTATCCTCCCTAATCCGTAATCCCGAGACTACGAGAGGCGGACTAGCCTTCATTCTCTTGCTTGGCTTTTCTGTCATGATGGCGGGTTCTACTCGGGGTCCAAGACGGGATTTGGCCAGGCACCCGCCCTATCCTTCGTAGAATCTCCGATACGGGCGAGTTTTCCTTCCTTGCTAACTTTTCTACCAAAGTTTGCGGTCGAGCAAACGGCGTAGTTCTAGTTCTTTTCTTGCGGCTATCGTTGTAGTATTCGGGCCGAGGTAATGTGGCGACAATCTTGCGAACATTCTCCTCATCCTCTCGCGGCGGAGAGGGGATGGAACCCGCTTCCTCCCAAAAGTGGTATGTAGTCGGGCGGTGGTGTATATTACGGTAGCGGTGTATATTACGGCGATTCGGAATTTCCTCCGAGAAAGCAATCTCGGCGGCTACGGCTTCTCCGGCGATCCTTCTATTTCGTTTCTTCTTTGGGTCTTTGTCGGCGACGAAATCTTTGAGCTCGGACCCGATTTCGAAGACGGAAGGTCTTACGGGAAGATCCGTACCCTCCACGGTAACGGGTTTACCATAGTTACGGATTTCTTTCCCCTTTGATTTGGCGAAGTCGGGGTAGGTGCGAAACAACTAGACCGGTGGGGGTAGTAAGAACGGTCCTCTGCCGGACGGCGAGTACTCCTCCTAGTCGGGATCCTTTGCGGGGAGGAAACTCTTGGGTCGACCTAAGGTTGAACTCGAGCGGTGGCTCTTCGGCTTCGGATACCTTGTTCGTCGGTGCAAAGAGGGAGACGTCGGTGACCTTGACGTTCATGTTTTCGAATCCTCGTCCGAATCGGATGACCCCATTGTCGGGCGGCTCATCCTTATAGACGGCGAAGTCTAGTCCGTTGGTGAAGGAGAAAATCGGCTTCGGGACTTCCATTTCGCGGGGTAGATTCCGGTTGTCGGTCCCAAGTTATGCTTCTTTTCTTTAGAACGAAAAGAAAGGAATTGAAAAGAGTCCGAACTCATCTTTGTTCATGTATTTATAATAAGGAGTCATTTGTTAGAAGAGTCACTTATTAGAGGGTTTGTTTATTTAGAACGGAATGTTCAAAGGTATAGAGAAGGTAAGGAATCCGATTCAGAGTTGGAAAGGAAAAGAAAGTCTTAAGTAAGACTTCTCGACTCGAAGGATCATTCCAAAACTAACACCTATTGGGGGTCCACCCCACCTCAAAAATGAGGTAAAAGGATCTCGGAACCTCTCTGTTTAGGGGTGTCTAAAGAGTGGCTCCTAAATCCGAGAGAATGTTGGCTATACTCATTCAAGATAGAAATGAACATAGTATTCCAACGAAAAGAAGGGTAGTTTGATCCACAAGGGACATGGATACACTACCGATTTTTGAAAGCAGAATTATCGATTATAATGGAGAGAGGAATTCTCCCAGCGGAGTCGCCAGAAATCCTGTCGGCATTTTTTTTAGGTCGTGTGTTTTATTTTGAAAAGGGGTCGCCTAACGTAAGTCGTCGGCGAATTTTTAATTTAATTAAAATAAATAATTTGAAAAGTAGTATTTGATTTTGAAAATAATTTTAAATTTGAAGGTTTTAAGATATGAGATTAAGCCGATCTCACATCCCAAATAGTT
Organism: Papilionanthe hookeriana x Papilionanthe teres; assembly: GCA_022702705.1. NCBI lineage: Eukaryota > Viridiplantae > Streptophyta > Magnoliopsida > Asparagales > Orchidaceae > Papilionanthe > Papilionanthe hookeriana x Papilionanthe teres. Next base: position 16,955 of record JAKZJZ010002244.1, read on the forward strand.
TATATAAACGAGCACCGCACCATGAGCCGTGTATCTATCCCTAAGGATAGACACATCGCTTGATGGTGGGGCTCGATTAAATAAACTAGAAGATTTGTGACATCCGTTTGGTCTGCGAACCAATTTTATAAGCCGACAAGTTTCCCCTGCTTAATATGAAAACATTAAACAGGGTTTATATTACTCGGGTTCTTTAAAATTCCCTCTAAGGGCAAGCCCCTATAGTTAATTACATCTTAAGTGATGGGAATCACCTAAGAAAACTCTCGATAATAATCAATAATTCTGCTCTCAAGGATTTCAAAGTTTAAGTTTTCAAGGGATTGAATTTTGGAATTTCAATAGGGAATGGATCGAGTTTGGAACATTTTGTTTTGGGAATCCAAAGGAAGAAAAGTAGGAGAAATCACAGATTCGAAGTGAACTCCGGTAATTTCCCGACTATCCTATTGTTTGGCTTGGATTTAGGAAAGTCCTATTGTTTGTTTAATGTTTTGATCTTGCCAATTTTAATTAATTAGGGCTTATATTTGTATGATAAAATCAAACAAATAGCCTCGAAGATGTGAGGATTTATTGTCGTACCGGACGACTACCTCGGAATCCTAAGACCGGTTAGGACTTAATTTGCAATGCAAATGCCTAACGAAGAGTTGAGGATTTATGTTGCACTAGGCAAACTACCTCGAAGTCCTATGGCTTGGTTATTTAATTCTAAGAAAGCTTTGTTGATGTAGATTCAAGTTTTGCTGATGACGATGGCCGTGCTGCCCACCACTCTCCGAGCTCCTTGTTGTTGCAGAGGTTTAGTTTTAGAAATCATAAATCAGGAGATGAGAAAAGTGTTTTGGTTTAGAGAAGTCTTAATTTCCAAGTGTTTCTTATGTTTTAATTAAAACAAATCTTAAAGTTGATTATAACGATACCGGTTAAGATCCCACGGTTCTATCCCTCCGGCATCATTATTTTTATCGGATTCACTTAGTCCAGATGAATTTGCTAAACTCAACTGAATGAGTTCCACACTTTCATTTAGACCGTGGGAAATCCCGTTAGCAACACGTAGGTTACATCATCCGAGGTATTCCCGATCATCCAACAGGACGTTTTAATTTAGTTGCGATTGTAGTTTTGTGTTACGTTTGTGATTAAATTTTGAGTTGTTTATATTTTGAAATGTTGTGGCGGTGAATTTTATCTTGCAATGACTTTTAACTTAGTTTTGGTTTCGAGTTTTAGGGGCTATCCTAAAGGTGTGGGTTTTCATGCAACAGTTGTCTTATCATGCAAGAAAAGTAAAGTGCATTTGCAATAAAGTAAATTGTAATAATGTAAATTGCAGGAAAGTAAATTGCAAGAAAGTAAATTGCAATAAAATAAAAGCGTACCTGGAGGGTCTTCCCGTCATCCCAAGCTACACTTAAAACACAATTAGAATATTTAAGCAAGTTCCTAGGTAAAGCTAAGGTAAGGGTTATGGTTTTCTACCAAGTTCCTAATCCTATAGCTAGTCATTTCTATGACGTCTAGGTTCTTTGTGTTTTTTGTTTAAGGACGATTTTCTTCATCAAAGAATAATCAAATTCAATTGTTCTTATAAACATCCTATCGTATCGAGGAAGTGCTTAAGACAAATCTTAAACATCTTTTCAATATTGCTAGAATTGTTTTAAGTCCAAATGAATTCGATTATATAAATGAATTAATCGTCCGGGATTCGAGTTTTGTTAACTTACTCGAGTGAACTAGGACATTTGAATATCCTATAAGTGAAGTAACATTTCATTTAATGTCCTATTTAAGAGTTATGATAACTAAAGCTTTTGAGGGTAAATTGGT
>JAKZJZ010002245.1:0-18784 GCA_022702705.1 Papilionanthe hookeriana x Papilionanthe teres
ATGGTGTGCTCAACTACTAAAGAGGTTACAGCACAGACACACACAAGACCAGGAGTTCGAGACCGGCAAGACAGCGCAGGGCCCGTCATCCAGCAACAAAGAAAGAAAAATGAACACGAAGAAGACACAGTGGCATGTAGGCCGCTGTTGGTGGTGCTGCTCATAGAGCCCGTAGCTGAAGAGCACACAGCACCCGCCAGCACGGACTGCAGTGATGCCACCAAATGCGGCGACTGAGACGAGTTTCACGCGTACAAACGATTGAAGGAGCGCGTCACTGTACGTATTGTGACCGGTGAGTTCACGAAGACGAGAAGGCTACCACGTAACCACCGCCATGATGGCCCTCGCTGCGGCAAGGGCCCTCGAGGATGTCCTCGACGACATCACTCAGGAGCCGAGGCATGCAGCAGGTCGACCGAGCCGCGCCGTCCTGGGCCCAGAAGGTTTGTCGAGCACGTAGAATGTCGGTTGTCCTGGAATACGGAGTGCATGATCACAAGGCCGAGCCAAGGATGAATCCGTAATATGAACAACAACAAACGTAGATTGCATCCGGATTCGGTGGACAGTCGAGCGGTCGCCTGTAACACCCGTAATGGGGATGCCGTGTTCACAATACGAGCCGCGGATGCCGCCCGCGTGGGGCCGCAGCTGAGTTCCATCACCGGTCCACAGTCATCAAGAGAATGGCAAGAGATTGATGGAGGGCAGATACACCAAACGCGTCAATAATACTACAGTTGTGGTGACTCCGCACATGGATCATCACGATTTCGCCGGCCAAGACAGTTTACCGGCATGATTATGTTCGACGCCGGGGAGCCCCCGAGGGCCGCGGGAAGAACATTGTCGTGTTCCGTCGATGACACGAAGGGTAACGTACTGCATACCAGAGTACAAGGAAAAGAGCCCGTTGAGATGAAGATTACCTATTGATTTCAGCTTTGCACTGACTTCGCCTACGAGTCACAGTTGAAAATACATGCCTCCACCTATATTCATTCGGCATCCCGGCCAAGGATGGCTTGAAGGTGATTTATCGAATATGCACCACTACTGCACATGGATGGACGCATGCTGGATGGGATTAACAAAGATCATATTATAGTTCAAGCTGTCTACATGATTGTATGAGATGTATTCCGTATCGGAACATGATCGGAATGAGCGACCACGTCACATTTACCATCACTCTTTGTGCAACTGAAATCCATTGCTGAACTTCGAACAACGAGAAGAAACAAAAAGAATAAAAGAAAACTTCCAAAAACTGCATTAAAATTACATCAACATTAAATAAATGATAAAATAAACTCAATCGCAAGGACAAACAAAATGACCACAATTTTAACAACTCAAATTCATCTTTCCAGATTTCAAATTCAATCTTTTCGTATTCCAACCAAATACTAAATTAATCTTCCAGATATCCAAATCGGGTTTCAAATTCAATCTTCCAGATTCTGTCTGGTCTAAATTAAATTCGATCTTTCAAATCACAAATCAGTTTCACCGATTCAAACTAACCCCAAGAAGAACTGCTCTATTCTCTCCCCACTGATTGGCGTTGTGTCGATCCTGTCACGCTGATCGACTCGATGGCGAGGGGTTATCCAACTGATTGACAATTTTTTGAACGGGGTCTATTTGGTCTTTTTCAACTTCATGCATGGGAACACTGTACCTTTCCACACTTTTCAACACTTTTCGTTGGTCACGACTAACAAAATCGGCGAGAATGTAGGATTTATCCGACCGCATTGCTTAGGATTGGTCTAGGGGCCGTATACCAAATTAAACTTTGGAGGCCTATCCGAGATCGCACGTTTTCAGACTTTTCCTTAACGTTAATGAAATGCTATCACCCAAACTTGGGGTCTATGCTTAGATTCTTCTATCGCAATGAAACAATAATTAAATTTAAACTACTTACACCGAGACTGCCAGCTTAGGATCCTTTCAACGCAATGAAACATACCAAATTCAAATTTTCGAGCCGAGATTCGTCACTTAGATCCTTTCCTTAACGCAGTCGAAATACATCAAATTCAAACTTTTGGAGTCGTAGGATCTTGTTCGAGACCCGCATTGCTTTGAAATTTGCCCGCAATGTCGATATCAAATTCAACTCAAAATGGTGATTTTTACATCCGACCGCAGATGCTTAGGATTCTTTCACAGCATCAAATTCAACTTTGCCGTGATCTCGAGCTTAGGATTTTCCCATCACAATGAAATCAAATTCCGCCAGGGTCGAGGATTTTACATTCGGAGATCGCTACTCTTCTCCAACGCAAGAAATAATATCAAATTCAAGTTTTCGAAGCCGTTATTACTCGATGTCGCATCGCTTAGGATCCTTTCCCAGTTCGGCGAAATACCAAATTCAAATTTCTGGGGTCAGATTTTACATCCTGAGACCGCATTGTTTTAATTTTTCCTATTGCAATGAAATCACATCAAACCCGTGGGTACTGGGTTGCAGGATTTTACATTCGAGACCGCATTGTTCTAGATTTTGATCGCACGGTATTGAAAGCATTATCCGAGACCGCATTGCTTTGTGGATTTCTTCCTATCACAATGAAATACTATCAAATTGGGTGTCGAGGATTTACACCGGTCGCATTGCTTTGCATTCTTTCTCTATTGCAATAAAAATACATCAGCATCAACTCGAGTCAGGATCGCATTGCTTTGTGATTCTTTCCTATCGTTAATGAAATGCATCTAAATTCAGTCTCAGGCCGTGACGAGCATCCGAGACGTACGTTTAGATTTTCATCGCAATGAAATCGTGGCTCCAAATTTTTCAAATCGAGATTTTACATCCGAGACCAGCTTTGTATTCTTCACGCAATGAAATACAACAACACTGTCAAATTCTCGAAGTCGAGGATTTTACATTCGATACGCACGTTTAGATTCTTTCCTATCGCGATGAAACACATCAAAAATCAAACATCCGAGGTTAAGGATTTTTACACCAAAATACCGCATCGTCTGAAATCTCTCCTCATTATGATGATTCGGGGTTCATCAATTCAATTTTTTCGGCGTGTCGAGATGTTACATCAAAAACACAAAATTCAATTTTCGAGCCAGTTCAAATCCTCTTCAAATCTAACGAATTCACACATGCCCAACTGGTCGTGCCGGTACCGAAATTTCAGATTGCGATACGGGGATTCTCCCTATTTAGTCTGCTAGTCTCCAGCCTCGCACGCCTCAAGCGATCCTTTACTTCGTCCTAAGTTTAACACTGATTTTTTTCGCAATGTTTTATTGATATTTTCTTATCAGTATGTCACACAATCATCTATCAAATGACCCTTGGATGAGGTCTTCTCTTCTTTAGATCTAGTCTTTAGGCTTTTCCTTTACCTTAGAGGACTAGAATTAAGACCCACACTTAGAGCCAAAACCACTTCTTAATTTCGCAACCTTCAAACTGATCGTAGACTCTTCCAGAGGGTCAAATCACCGTGAGTTTAAAGGATGGGGTTCCTTATAGATTTGTTCCAGATTTCTGGGTACTTCGGTCCGGTAAGGGCTGATTTTCACACACACACACACCACACTACACACCCTAAACCACACCATACTCGACTGGTCTCCGATTCCCGGTGATCATTTTGGCTGGCCTAACCCTCAAACCTCAAAGGTGAACAACATATGGGATGCCCAAATGTCCCTTCACAGTTCATGCGGCTTGATAATACTCAGTACCACAAATGATTAATCTCATATTTACCCAACTAATTTTCCAAACTCAATTTTCGACTCGGATTCTTCCAAACTGTCCTCCAAAACACCTAAATTACCCCAAAATTCCTCAAAATTATCTCAGGTTCCCGTTCATTAAATTGATCGACGATAAAATAAAACTCCAAAATACCCTGCTCTGCTGTTCTCTTCGACCCAAAATCCACCAGAAAATTCCCAGAAAATTTCAGTACCCAAATATTAATAATTCATTTTTGTTCAACTAGCATCATGGGCCACTTGTTCTACTTTTTTCAAAACCCCACTGACCCATTTACCTAGTGAACCCAATGTCAAACCGTCTAATTGACCACTTAAGTGTCCACCCAACTCTAAACCAATTCAAACATCATCTAGACCAAACTGTCTCACCTGATTGACATTTTGATCCAATTCACTTTGGCTAAGTTCACCTAACTATGACCCAACCTAACCCAAACCAACTGGGTGACCCACCCCAAACTTTCTAAACCTTCCTTTCCACAAACAGACCAGATTTTGCCTCATCTCTCACCACCCAGAGGCCCAATTTGACTCCAACCTCAAACTAAAATCAAACCACCAAGGTCACTTGAAACAATCATTTTCAACACTTGATTTTTATCAATTTTCAACTATTGCCCAAGGTTCTCATACTGTCTCATTCAATGTTGGTGTCCAAACCTATTCAAACACTCAGTTTAATTGAACAGAAACACTTAAACTAGTTCAACACCATTGAACTAATCTTGCTCTGGAACCACCACCTACTAAACCTATAGCTCCACTTTCCCAGCCCCGACCACTCACTGTATGGGGTCAATTTGCTTCATTTTAAGGCTTTTCATTCATGTTCCTTAACTCTGGCTCAAATCATCATTAAACCCTCATCTGAATCAGCCATCCAAATCTCCATCAAACTTAAAACTATTTCACATGAAATCGAATCAGCTTTTCCCAAACCGTTGTTGCCACCAGGCACGAGTCCTATTACGAGAGACATGGGAATCTACTATCTCACGAAACCCCCATTAATGGTAAGAGAGGGGATCCCCTCTAAACCCTGTTCTTTACCTTAAACATGATTACATCATTGTCACCCTGGATGGATTAACTCCTGGTAGGTCACATGGTCCTCCTGCCTCAGCCTCCGTAGCTTGAAGTGCGCACTGGGGTCGAGTGGGTCGACCCCACTGTCCAAAACGAGCCCACCATGGCCCTCATGGTCCACATGGCCACCGACGACAGTTCCAGCCCGACCCACTGCGCGGCTGCCGCCGGGGTCGCCGGAGCCATGGGCCGAGACCCGGGAGGAGCCAACTTCGAATTCCACCTCGTCGGGACCACGCCCGGCTCCACGTCTCGGCTGGGGCCGACGCCGTCCCAACCTCGGTCATCTCGTGAGGCTCAGCCCACCCCCCACGAACTCGACTCCTCACGGCCACGAGAAGAGAGTTGCACAGCCCCAACCCCGCTGGGACCAGCCCTCCAACTCTACCCATAGAATTTCGGGGAGCAGCACGCCAAAGGTCGACTCAGCATCTCACCAACGTGCTCCAATTTCAACCGGTTCTCACTCAGGCCCCAGTGAGATCACTTTGTCACAGCTGGTTAACTGTTCGGATCGTCCTTACCTCAACGACCAAGAGGAGCCTCCCCACGGAAGCCTCATCTTCCAGCCACAGCTGGGGCCTCAGCCTGGGCACAAGGATCGGCCGTGGTCTAAATCCTACCCAGTACCACGACATCCGACGTTCACCGGCAGTGACTGAGCCACCACGAAGTCACATCGGCAGCGTTCATCTTCCTATTTTCATCGAGTCGAGCCATGTCATATGGATGTCGTTTTAAGACCAACTATGTATAAGAACGCAACTTGGTCGGGTGATCGGAGCGAGATCTTTAGGCCTAGAAGAGGACGGTGGGGGAGGGCGGACGATGAACGGATGCCGCCCTCATTTACACGCACGAGGCGATGGCAGATCGCGATCGTATCGCAGGGACGATAGCGGTTCCCGAGCGCCGGTCGGGACGGCGGCGCCGACCGAGAGTTGCCACGCGGCAGCTTTCGTGAGTCGTTGATTCGCCGCGCGCCGCCGTGGATAAATAGAAAATTAGGTATTTTCGGATTTTATTTGCTCCTAACCTAAACTTCCGCACTATAACTCTATGCAGAAATCGCAAAATAAAATAAAATACTCCTCTAGCTCGCGAAGAGATAATGTGAATGGAAAATTTACTCATCAAATATTTTACTAATGACTTATCTTCTTCTGCATTGCTTCATGGATTTGGCAGTTCTCCCATGGCACAGTTTTGAAGCCCCAAATCTCGGAACATTCCCTGAATCGTCCAGTCGTAGGCCATTCTGATGGCAGTTATTGATTTTTCAAATTCATGTTACTCGTTTGGCATTAATTCCAACTAAATAGCATAGTCGTGAATTGTTCGCAGTGAAACTCTGATGATACTTCTACGACTGTAGGACCCTGAGGGGTGTCAGGTTTTGACTGCCAGTTAAAAATAACCTCCACTGCTTTGAACAACCAGTATCACTCCATTGTAGTGCCCGACATATTACTTGAGCTTGAACTCACGCACTGAACAGTTCAGAGTCGACCGCTGAGATTCTGTCAACTCAGACCCGCTTAGCCCCTGCTAATTGGCATGATCGAGCCACCTAGTTTAAATTTGTGTTCACAGCTCAATTTGTGTACCGTATTGGCTGTTGAGCCCCCCGATATTAGGCCTCTCAGGAATTTAAGAAATTTCAATTTTCTAAAATTTAATTTTTTCAAGATTATTTTAATATTTTTAATAATTAAAATAATAATTAAAATCATAAAAATAATAAAATGTTACCAAAATGTCACATTTTGAATTTTAACAATTTGTGAACAAATCCCATATTTTTTAGGTCTATTTAATGAGACATTAAATTTTTAAAGTTCCAGGTAATTTTTAAAATTAAAAATGTATTTTCTAGCATTTTCACTAAAATAATTATAATAAAATCAAAGAAAATTGCAAAAATCTTTCAATTTCCTATATCAGAGAGATTTTTGAAAAATATAAAATTCATTTTTCAACCTTTTACTTTATTTTTAAATTAATTAAAACTCCAAAACTTAAAATAATTATAATAAAAATAATATAATTCTAAAAATCACCAAAAATTGATCCAAGTGGTCCTCTGATCAAGAGATGTCCCATAATTTTGTTAATGGACAGAAATTTTCCTATTATTGTTTTCCTTGGAAACCTTATTTTTCTACCAAAATAATTATATAAATAAATTAAATACAAAAATCACATTTTCTCCTTCATGTCTTTCATTGACATACGAGTGAAGTCACATAAAATTTCAAATCATTTGAGCTCAATCTAATGAGTTATGAAATTATTAAGCTTGAAGGGCAAAATGGTAATTAAAATCTTAACCCTTCAATTAAACCTTTAGGTTTAATAAAAATTATATGATCTTAATATCTGATTTGATGATTGAAACCTAAATAATTAAAGGATAGAAATCACTAATTACAATAATTTAAAGATAACTAAAATAAACATTAATTAAATAACTGATTAGAATTGAAGAATACAAACTGGAATTATATTAAATGTGTGATTGGTTGTTGTATGACCTATTCTTTAATTTAAAGATCCCAATGTAATCATCCAATAATATTTAATCTCTGGACTAGTGATAATTGAAATTTAAAGCCTTAAGATTACAGTGACTTAATCATCAAATTAAATTAAAAGTTAAATTATTAAACTTTTAAATTTTCAATTAAATTAAAAATTAAAAATAAAATTAAATTAATGATTAAATTAAATTAAATCAAACAAATCAAACAAATTAAACAAATTTAATAAATTTAAGTAAATTGGACAAATTAAATAAGTTAAATAGATTAAATTAGATTAAATTAGATTAAAATTAAAAATTGTAACCAAAATTAAAATTAAAATTACAGTTAAATTTTACTGAATTAGATCAACATCACCTAAAGACACAAAGAAATTAAATATAATGACTATTCAAATTTAAACTCATTAACTTAAATCAAATCATTGAACACCACTTAACCCTCGAAACTTTGATTATCATAACTCTAAACAGAACATTAAATGCAAACGTTACTTCACTTATGCGACATTCAAAACGTCCTAGTTCACTAGTAAGATAACAACAAAACTTGGTCCAAACCTTCGATGATTACTCACTGATTGACAACTATTAAACAATCCTGTTTTCAAGACGAAAGATGTTTAAGATTATTTAAGACCCTCAATATGATAAAGATTATTCATAAGAACAATCATTTAATGCCCTTTCGATGAAGAAAAGTTCTTCAGACCAAACACGTTAGTTCCAGACGTCAAAAATGACTACCATAGATGCGGCCCCAGGAAAACCGCTCGCCTTGGCCTTGAACCAAGCTAAACATTTAAATCAGGTTTAAGTGTGTTCGGACGACGGGACATCTCCAGTACGCTTTGCGATTAAAATTTACATTATTGCAATTTTTACCGCATCGGCACTTACTTTTCTTGCATGATAACACCGCCAAAACCATCATCTTAGGATAAATTCTAAACTGAAACCGAAAAACTGTTAAAAAGTCATTACAAGACAAATATCACAATAACATTCAAAATATAAAACAACTCAAAATTTAATCACAAATGTATAATGTAACCAATATCCAAATAAAATAAATTATTGACATCAGCCTTCGGATGATTGTAACCTACGCACAAGAACGGACGGTCCAACGAGTGTGAAACAGTTTAGCAAATTCATCGGATCAGTGAATCCGATGTCGAAGTGTATGGTGGGACGGCACGCAGGATCAACTTTAAGATTTGTTTTGTTTCAAACAAAACACTGAAATTAAGCTTGTCCTAAATACTTCTCCTCATCCACGATGACTTCAAAACTGTCTCCGCAAGGAGCCGGAGATGGGTGCGGCGTCATCGTCACCGCAACCCGGCCGAGCCAGCCAAAACTTCTTAGAATTCGAGTACGGCAACATAAATCCTCAACCTTGTTTTCGCATTGCAAATTAATGTCTGTGAGTTCCAGGTGTTCTGCCCTGATACGACATAACCCTCTAACACTTCCGCCGCATGATTTTATCATACGAATATCCAAATTAATTAAACATTAAATAAACATTAGACTTCTAAATTGGGGCCGTAGGATAGTTCGAGTGTCCTGAGCCCTACCTTCCTCCTTTCGAATCCCTTGGGTTCAAAAATGTCTCCAGTTCTGCCCACTGCCAGTTCCGTTCAACTCCCTGAGAACTTCGGCATCTGGCATAAGAATTATCGATTATTATCGAGAGCTTTTAGGTGATTCTCGTCACGTAATTAACTACAAGCTCCGTAGGAATTTTGAACCCGGGGTAATATAAACTCGTTTAATGCTTCATATTGTATGTATTTGTCGGTTTATAAAATGGATGTCATAAATCTTCTAGTCATTTATCAAGCCTGCGTGCTCCATCCTTAGATAGATACACGGTTTGTGGTGTGCGTTCGCCATATAAACTACTGGGATGAGATCGCTTGACTACATTCCAGCACCAAATTTAAATTTTTTCAAAAATCAAATACTACTTTTCAAAATTATTTATTTAAATTAAATTAAATATAAACGCACAACCAAGCTATTTAATTTTCAAAATAAAACACTAACTCCGAGCCGTCTGGCTGCTGACACACAGTTTAGCACGCTTGTAAGAAAGAAAGAACAAGCAGAGTGTACTAAATTGCATTAAAACAGTGCAGCCTCGGTAGGTCTCTCCACCTGAAACTTTAATATTATTGTAGTAAACATTTATATTTTTTTACAAAGTGAGTGACAGGGTTTCACTGTGCCCAACGGTCTCGAGCAACCGCTTCATCACCTACCATTTTCGAGATCAGTTCACCTAATAACAGCACAGATGTAATGGTGCCATGGGGCTAAGCTCCATAAGACTCCCAGAGTGCTCAATTCAGATATTTTCATAATACTTTGAACTTCTCTGGTGTCCTTTGCATCATTATAGTTATTAAATGACTTTATTTATTTCACACACCCTAGGTTGCCGTAGCCGATGGTGGCTTTAGTCACCTCCGCTGTAGTACTATCATGCCTAATGCTTAATTCTAGAATTGTGAGTATAAAATTTATGTAAAATTTTACCAAATTTCATTGCTTGTAATGTTTTAAAATAGTTTGTACTAATCATGTTCTCTTTTCTATTCTCATGTTAGCCAATTAATTTTTTGATTGCTTCCAGTCATTACTGTTTCCTTAAGACTTACTTATATTTTTATAAGTGGTACCTTATGACTTCATGATTATGATTCTTTAACAAATATTGATCTATCATTTAAACAGTCAATGATGGGGAATTGCCTAGTGGAATATTAACTACCCTGCACTTTGGTAGCTCTTGCACTCTGATTTTTTTTCAAATAATAATAATAAGGTAATTTATATATTTAATTTTGATCGCGCATCGAATGGGCAGTTTCTTTACCATCTGCTTCCCAATGCTTCAATCATCCGTGTTCTAACACCTACTGTTCTTTCATTTTCGATTAAGTCAACATAATTAAGGTTAAATTTTCCCGCCTAAAGTTTAAAGGCCTTTTATCACTCATATCCACAATTCTACCCAACGTTGAAATTTTATTTGATCCACTTATGTAACACCCAAGCATTGTAGAGAAAATGTGATTTTTTAAATCTAAATTAATTTATAAATTTGCTTTTATGCAAAACAGGTTTTCCAATGGAAACCAATAAATTGTCCAAAACCAAATGTTTTTATTGAAATCTGGGACATTTGGACCAAATTTGTTGAGTTTTAATTTAATTACTAGACTATTTTTAATTTATAAGTTTTTATAAACATTTTCATTTTTAATTTTTCAAGTCCTTCGAGGTCATGGAACCCGTATTCAGGGGTCCGATTTTTCTGATTTTTTTAATTATTGTAACACTAAAGTGAAAAATTAAGATGTTTTTTGCCTTTTAAAAATTGATTTAAGCCTTTTAAAAAATTAATATTTTAATTTTGAAACTTAGAAAATTATGATGGTTCCAGCATATATCATCATACTTGGTTACTTAATATTTTTGTGATTTTTATTATTATTTAATTATTTAAACATTAAGAATATGATTAAAAATAAAACTTTTTGTAAAATTCAATTTTATTTTTAAGTTAGTCCTTTGTCATAGAGAACTTCAATTTTATAATTTTTTTAGTTATATATTTTAATTGTATTAAATTAGTTTAATGTTTAAAATATTTCATTCTGTAGTGTCTTCTAAGTAGTCAAATGAATCTCGTCGATGCGGAAATTTTTTATAGCTCTTTGTTATGTTGGAGAATTATTTTTAAGGATTTTCATATTTAATGAATTAAATTAATTTGTTGTTGATAATTAGGGTTGTTTGGGTTTGGTCGATTTGTCTATTGAGAATTTTGACTTAGGGACCTCTGTCAAGCAAAATTTATCGTCTTTGGGGAATTTTTGTATCAACATACTAAATTAATAGAATTAATTTATGAAAACAGATGTCTAAACTTAAAAACAGAACTCTTCATAGGTCTCTCTATTAGAAGATCTCATGACTGTAGGCTATTCATTATTAAATGAAAGCCAAGGTGAAATATTCTAATGCATGGAGAATTGTCAATAAAGATATATTTCACTACTGTACATGCATCAGCAATTTCAAACTATTCAATATTATTTTCCTCTATTCATCGAAAGGAGAGGGTATTTTCTTTATTTTATGATTTTTTCACAATAAGTTATGACTTTAGTGTTCACTGATAAAACAACTAAAAATACCTCCAACTTCCTTACTTAAACATGGTGACGTCGTGTTGGTCTCCCGGCAGGTTCTGCAGCCTCCACCGCACGTTGGCCCCGGTCACCATTCTCCTGCCTCCGCAATCGCGTTTAGTGAGCCGGCCCGGCGCAATCCTATTATCCGGGGTTTCATTGTCACCCATATGCAGGCTTACGGTATGAAATCATTGCAGTGTCTCGGAGTGAGAGCTCCACACCTCGTCAGGGAAGCCTCAATCGATTCAGGTTGTGATGTTTTGATCGTCCCAACGAATCTCAGATGGAGTCTTTACCACACGGGGGCACAGGCCCGACTTTAGGTGTTGATGGAAATGCGTAGGCATTGGTGTGATGGGATTTAATCTTCTCTCATCGCCGCGGGTGGGTGGATGCTACTAATTTGGTGCATCGTGGAGCCGGTGGAGAATTGCCGGCAATTTAGGAATCGAGTTCATTTTGCACTTCCGTGCTTCGGGGATTTGGCTAAAATCAGGGTGAAGTTTTGAATATATAAATGTGTAAGAAAATTTGGTTAAAATTTTGAGAAGAAAAATGCCTTCAAAATTGTAAATTTTTCTTCGGCAGTTATATACGATAAATATGATTTAATTATTTTTAGTAAGAGATATTGTATTTTTTTAAAAAATATAGAGTCATTATATTCTCTTTGCTTTCAATACTTAAATTTCTTTGCTTTAGTTTTCGTAACCATTATTATATTTTTAGTTAAAGGATATGTTCAGACCTTGATTTTCGACTAAATCATTAGCAAGCATCCGTATTATAGTTTAAAGAAAAAGAAAAAAAAAGGAAAGAAAAAAACTTGGGTATAGCTATGGAGGATATCCTTAATCGTGTTAATAATCGACTTTTAAAATGCATAAAATTTGAAAAGGCTTAAGGATATAATATAGTAAGTATAATTTTTTAAAACTATGTAGTACATAGAATGCCTTAAACCTATACTGTGAAAATGCCGCATTTTGCTCAGATAGACACATTGTCATATTATCTTTAAAATTTAAAGTTTTTAACTAATTACTCAAGTTTTTCAGTTGGAACACCATATTTCTGCTTAATGTGCTCTTAGTCTCTAAAGAAACTACTCGCATACTTGTTTATGCTGGTTTTAAAGAGATTATGACATTCACCATTTCAAGTTTGGGGAATTTGATATATCTAAAATACATAATATTTTTATATCATCTTTATACTTATTTTTAATGATGTTGCATCTTAATGGAAGATACTTGCATGTTTTTCGTATTAATACTAAATGTAACAAATCATGTCAAAGGAAAAAGATTGTTCTAAGAATGCATAGGTCGACCGATGCGCCATGTCACGCCTAAGATCGCAGTCGCAGGCTCACGCCTGGGCGATTGTGATCCTGCGCCTAAGCGACATACTTAATTTTAAAAATTTACATTTTAAAGAGTTTTATACATCCCAGGCAATCGCGAAGTGCTGTTGCAATTGTGCCTCATCGAAGACCTTCGTGATCCATTGAATATTGACATATTTTGAAATAGAATAGCGTTGTCTGAGAAAATATAAAAGCATATGTGTGTGGAGCGTGTCAACGTATGAAATTTAGCTTGTAGATTGTGTTTAAGTGTTTGTAGACCCTACTATTTCTCCACACTCTTCAGTGAAAGAGAAGCAGTACGATTTTTGCGAAAAAAATCCATTGCTTTAGGAGATTTTAACCCCTTCCTTGGGTTAGTCCAAGGAGTTTGTGTTGTTATTGAGATCTGTGAACTTCCGTAGCTCAACTGGTGATAAGCTTAGCCTTTGTTTTCATTTGTTTTAATTTGTGTTTTCTTACATGTTTTCTACTAATAAAACTATTTGTGGTTGTGGGCTCCATGGATTTTCGCTTATCTTTTTCTTTAAATGAAAAAGTAATTAAGGTCGATTGTCATGAAAGCATTCATTTGAAACACTGGCCGTTTTCCAGTAATTTCTCATTTACTTCTGATCTGGTCAATCATGTTGATTTGTTGTGAGAATGACAGTGGGTGTGATGTTGCAACAATATGTTAACAAATAAAAATAATACCATTGTCAGCAAGCTGTTCTAGTGGCGTATCGTTCAGTGGTTGCAGCTTTTTCTAATGGAGTCCGATAATATCTCACGTGTACAGAGATTATGAACCACAGGGCAGCTGCACACATCTAGCATAATTGAATAAAGAACACTTGAGTACAACTCTATTACTAATTTTTGAATGGAAGATTATATTTTTCCCTTGTTGAGAATTAAGTGAATGGATAATACTGTTATAATCGTATCCGAGTCATCAGAGCATTCTTACTTTTATTTTGTCCAGCAAAGACAGGACTGTTCTATGTTGCTCGGGAGAGTGTTGAACGGGATCGAGCCTCCCACGTCTTCCATCACATTACAGGCACATTCAATGATCGCATCGACCGGAAAATTTCAAACTGTCAATCAAAATCTTCAATTTTACACCGATGTCACACTCCCCATCCACTCAGACTCTCCTTCAAGTGATTTTAGCTCGAATTTTTGATGTAATCTTACTTAGTTGTGAAATCAACATATTTAACAAAGGCCAAATTAAAAGTAAATTAAGATTTGGCAAAATATACATCACAAATTTTATTTGTCATTTTAGCACACCTAATTCAATTTTTCACTACTGTCTCAAAAGTGTGATCAGCAGGGACTACTTCAGAATGCATAGAAAGAATAACACAAAACTTAGATTTCATATAAAACTAAACAATAAACAAACTTATCACGAACAGCCTGTTCCTCAAGTTCTCAAGACTCTCCTTCAGAAGGTCATCATCTCCAACTAAACCACTGTTATCATAAGAAAACACTCGGGGCCACCGCGCGGCCACTCACTGTTCCAAAATCATCTCTATTTAAAGAGTTAGAATATATTCAAAGGCTTACACCTCGGTGCCCGGGTATTCAAAGGTGTATCTGGTGCTGGCGGCCGTCGTAGGGTCGGTGCTCTGTTAGCATCGGCGCCGGCGCCGACGTCATGGGCTTCTAACACGCATTTCCAAAGCTCGCTATCGGTGGGCTCCTTATAATAGCACAAATGAAAACACCGCTCCTGTTTTCAATTCGACGTCTATTCTCCAGTTCAATTTTTTTCAGTCCTTTGTTCCGTATTTGCTCCTTTTCCTATCTTTTTGTCTATTTATCTATAATTTTCATTCAAAACATAGAAAATGCAATATCATCAAAAGTTAATATAAAAATCGGTATGAATTTTCAATACATTTTTCTATCAAAATCCTTAAAACTTAACTATTATCTCGTGTATTGATACTCACATCAATGATTATTTGTAGTGTATAATTCAGAAATAATATGAATTTATTAATTTACATAAATATTATAAGAAAATATTTTTAGATAATTAAATTAATTTATAGATGTGTAATATGTGGTCATCGTTTACATTTAGCCCCATTTTACTTCAAGAATCTAATTATATGTTACAACATTAACCATTTCAGATATTCATATGATGTGAAAATCTTCGAAAACAATAATTAGTAAAAGACTCATCCATATATAAGTTCGTAACGGAGTTTATCCTTTTAAAATAATTAAATCGAAGTCAATTTGATAAAAAGATCTTCCTCAGTTTCAATTTTTTATTCGGGATTATATTAACTTTTTTTTTTCAGGATTGCTTTTCAATCCTTCTTTATTTTTCAGTGAGGATTATCATATCTAGATACCGGTTAATAATTTGAACTTTCACTTTCCTCTTCCTAGTTCTGAAAACTGGAAGAGCTCCAACCTATATTCATAGTTTTCACTTTTATTGCTCATCTTTTCTTTCTCAACTAAATACTTAAGAATTTAATATTTTGTCATAGTTTTCCTTACTTAGCAGTTAACTCTTATTCCTTATTCCAAATAATTTTAATCTAAATGCAGTTTAATCACTAGAATTCTTTTTAACCTTCTATGTAATAAGCAAATAAACCTATTCTAGCTTATCGAATTAAATTAATACAAAATCATTTTAATAATTTTTGAAAATATCTATTCGAGAACATTAATGTTGGCATTTTTCCTCTCAAATTTTTTTTATCTGGTAGGGTGGAAAAAATACCGTAAATTTAATATACTTTCAGTTTTTCTTTCGAAGTTCGCAGTTCCTTCCTTCACTTAATTAATTCAGATGTCAATAATCTTCACGCATATAAAATACCCAGCCGGGTAAGGAAATTTGAAATAAGCAATAAAATACTTACACAATCTTCACACATTTACTTCACTTACTACACAATTAACACAACACCAATATATCAATTTAATTTTACCCATGTCAACTACAACAAAGTTTAAATAGTTTCATTAATAACATAATAATCAACACATACTGGGGCATTGCCGACCGAAGAAAATAAACAAACACATTAACACAAACAATCTAATCATAGGTCAATTCAATATCAAAACCTGTCATCCAGAACTCTTCGACCGCAGGTGGAGGTATCGGCAGAAGGGACGAGGGCACCAGAAATATAACATCAAGCTCCCCTCTCATAATGCCCTCAAAGACCACAAACTGGTCTATGGTGATATTCACTGCATCGTGCTCCGGTTCTTAACTCATCCTTTGATCTACTTTTCCAAATCTTTCATCACAAAACTTTTTCCTGGTGCTGTAGTATTAGTTCATTCATCAAGTCATAAGTGTGTAGCAAACTATGTGCAGGGTTTGGTCTGCGAGGGAATATCCTTGGCGCAGAGCTCAGTTCCGTATCTCCATCCTTCATGGGATTCATGTCTTTACGCCTGCACGGGGTTACAGTTCAACCCATTCCTCATCAGGCCTCACCGTGCAGAAGTAAAAATGCACTGTGATGTTCTTCCCGTTTCTGCAATGGTTAATATGTTTTGTCACAGCCTCAATATACTTCGCTGTTATGAATAAAGTTCTCGCGAATCGTTTCCACCCAAGATCCTCAGCTCTTTTTTCGAAGCTTGAGGAGTAGACCCATGAATAATATCGATTCATTTAAAAAATACCTATTTTTATGCCTGATTTTTATCAGTTTAAGTGATAGTTATGTTATCAGCAGAGTTTTGTTTGGATGGGTGATGCAAAATTAAGAAAGAAAAAAGATGAAAAAGGAGAAAATGAGCAAAAATGGAGCAAATGTAAAATTGTGTCAGCTCGGCGCTCGGCTGCTGACAGCTGCATTCCGTAAGATTTTATGACTTTTCGGACGGTTATTTCGATCTAGGTGACGAGTGGAGCACGTATCTACATCGGGTATATTCCCGGATTATAGTGACGAGGATACCAGGCTGTGACGTTGGAAACGAAAGAACGCAGCGGGTGGCGATCCAAGAGGGGCGAGAACCTAGGGGCGCTGTGACGCCTAGGCTGCATCACCTCTGGGGAAGACTATCGAACTCGATTGGTCATTTCGAAGAGGTGCTCAAGGAACCCCGAAGCCTATGTCAGAGCTGGGCCAATTGCGAAAAACGTTCAATCCTAGCCCGCCACCCCACCCCACCCCGCGCCTGTGTTCAGAGTATATCCTATGTCTTAGCGAGAGAAGAGAAATATTTTATGCGTCATACCTATAGCTCTTTAGCAGCGATTTATCTTTTCATAATTGAAAGGAGAAAGTAAAGTAACTACTCGAACACAATGAATTTAAACAACAAAACATATAAATAAAATTTTGAATCAAAATACAAATACTTATCTCATGTGTTTCTCCAACTAAACCTCTGAATCCTTCTTACTCCAAAGTAAATAGACTTCAAAAGCAATGACTCTTCAAATACTCTCAATACAAACTCTAAATAAACTCACTAAGAAACTATAAATATGGCCCTTAAAATATTTCTCTTCTCTCGCTAAATGGAACTATAGGATCTCTCTCTAATTTTAGGCTATGTGGGGAGTGGGGCTAAGTTGGGCTAAGTTGGGCATTTTTCTCTAAAGGATTAGCCTTCTATTTATAGGCTTCAAGGGTTTCCTTGAAGCACCTCTTCAAAATGTGTCCAGGTTCAATGAATCTTCTAGAAGGTGTGTCTGGCGCCTAGGCGTCGGAATCTGGCGCCTAGGCGCCGGGCTCCGCGTCCAGTTCTTCGCACCTCTTAACTTTGGATCGCACCACTTTGCGATCCTAACCGTTTCCAAGCATCCAAATACAATGTATCACATGTCCTATAATCCAGGAATAACTGCCAATCTTCTAGATAGTCCAATAACCACTCATACCGTCAAAATAACCGTCCAAAAGTCATAAAAAATCTTACAGAATTCTGTATCGAACTGGCGCTCAGGCGCCAAATTCTGGCACATAGGCGCCAGGCCCATTATTTTGACAATTTTGCATTTTAGCTCCATTTTTGCTCATTTTTGCTCCTTTTTCATCTTTTTTTCTTTCTTGAACATTTTTGCATCACCTACATCCAAACACAAAAATACCTTTCATTAAAGCATAATATCCTTAAGAATTTGATAAAAATCAAGGCATAAAAATAGGTATTTTTTTTTCATGGATCAGTCAACCGCCACTATTCATCGTCCCCTTCCTCAAAACTTCGAAAAAAAAACCGACCTAGGGTTTGAGAGATCTTGGATTTAGAGCAGTTCTGAATTTTTGTATTCATAACAACAGAAGTATAAATGTGGGAAGTATTATTTATAAAAACATATTAGCCATTGCAAGAAGTGAAACTGGAGGAGGGCTAGGACATCCTGGTCTGATTTTTGCACTCTGCCAGTTATCTAGAGTAGAGGCAGAAGATGATGAGGAATGGGTTGAACCTATGAAACCCATTACCAAGGCTAATATAAAGACTTATGAATCCCATGAAGGATGGAGATCTGGAACTAGGAGCTCTGCACCTTCAACTAGTAGGGATATTCCCTCTACTAGTTATGACCCTCCTACCTATAGTTCTCCTACACTTTATGACTTGATGAATGAACTAACTCTGCAACGGAAAAGTTTTGAAAAAATTGATGAAAGGTTGGAGAAAATAGATCAAAGGATTGGAGGATTAGAACGGAGGCACGATTATGACAGTGAATATCTCCATAGGCATTCTGAGTTTGAGATGGTCTACTATGATGCTGAGAATCATTATAGGAGAGGGGAGCTTGATGTTATATTTCCTGAGTGCCCTCATTATATTCAC
>JAKZJZ010002246.1:0-18766 GCA_022702705.1 Papilionanthe hookeriana x Papilionanthe teres
GAGGAGAGAGAAAGAGAGGGAGGGATTGATTCAACAGAGTAGAAGAGAGGAGTGTGTGAGAAGAGAGAAGCAAAGTGAGAGAGAGGCTAAAAGTGAGAAAGAGAGGGTGATAATTCATATGAGAAAGCGGTATGAAAGGTGAGAGTGAGAGGAGGAAGAAAGTGCAAAATGAAACGAGGGAGGGAGGGAGGGAGAGAGAGAAGAGAGAACGAGAGTGAGAGGGAGGTGGAGAAAATGAGAGAGAAATAAAAAAGAGAGAGAGAGAGAGAGAAAGAGAAGAGATACATGAGAGAGGGAGAGATGGAGGGCATGAGAGGGAGAGAGGGAGAAAGAATGAGAGTAACAAAGGTGAGAGAGAGTAGAAGAAGAAGTGACAGAAGAGAAATATGAGATAGATTGAAGATAAAAAGAGAAAGGGAGTTGTTGAATAAGAGAGAGAGATGGTAAAAGAGGAAGAGACGGTGAGAGAGAGAGTGAGAGAGAGATAGATATTGGGATGGAAAGAGAGAAGTGATGGAAGAGAAAGATGAGATAGAGAGAAAGGATAAAGAGAGCAAGAGAGTTGCTGGATGAGAGAGAGAAGGTGAGAGATACTATCCTTCTTATCTATCTCCAACACTCTTATTACACTTGGTCTCTCTCCTTCTTGTCTTACTCCAACTCTCACTCTCTCTCCACCACACACACTCTTTTCTCCCTCATTCTTCTTTCTCTCTATCTTTATATCTCGCTCAAGCTTTATCTCTCATCCCATTCTCTATCTCTTTTTGTCTCATTCTCTCTCTCACTCTCTCTCCCTCCCTTCTTTATTCCACTCTTTCTCTTTACCTCTCCCTTCATCTACCTCTCTACCTCTTTCTCTCTTCCTCTCTCTCCAACTCTCTCCCTCTTCCTCTCATTCTCTCACCCCTCTCTTCTCCCACTATACCTTCGCCATGTCTTTGTATTTTTTGTCTCTACTGTTATTCTCTCTTGCGCTCACCCTTTCTATCTCTCTCCCAATTCTTCCACCCCCTTCTCTCTCCATCTCTTTTCTCCCACCTCTCTCTTTCTCATTCTCTCTCCACTTTTAGTCTCTCCCTCTATATTTCTCTCCCTCTCTTGCTCTTTTGTATCTCACTCTCTATCCCCCTCTCTTTCCTCTCTCTCACTCTCCCTCTTTGTCCTTCTCCTGTCTCTCCCACTCCTAGATCCCTTTTAATATCCCTACCTCTCTCTATTTGTCACTTCTTCTCTTACGCTTTCTTCACTCTTTATCTCACTTTTTCTCTAGCTTATTATTATACTCTTCTCTCTTTCCTTCCCTTTCTACCTCTTTCCCCCTCTTTCTTTCCCACTCCCTCTGACTCTCACCCTTTCTCTCCTCTCTCTTTCACTCTCTTCCTATCTCTACCTCCATCTCACTCTCATTCTCCCTCCCTTTCTCTCGCACTCTATCTCACCCTCTCTTGGCCTCCCTCACACCTACCCTCACACTCTCTCTCATGTATTGGGATGGAAAGAGATAGATAAGTAGAGAGTGTGAGATTGTGTGTGAGAGGGGAGAAAGAGGCAGGAAGTACTAGAAAGAGAGACAATACATAAGGGAGAGAGGTAGGAAAAGAGAGAGTGAGAGAAAGGGCAAGGGAGGGCAAGAGAGAGAGAGTGTGTGTGTGAGAGAGTGGGAGAATAAGTTTGAGATAGACATAAAGAGTAAAAAAAGCGAGAGAGAGCAAGTGAAAGAGAGAAGAATAAAAAAGAATTAGAGAGAGAAGTAGAAGAGCTCTATGACTAAGAGAGATGAAGGGCATAAAGAGAGTTAGCAAGGGAGAGAGGACAAGATAAAGAAAGAGTGAGAGAGAGAGAGAGAGAAGAAAGAGAGAACACAGAGAGAAAGAGGTAGAGAGAGTGGTAAGGGAGGAAAAGAGGGGGAGAAAGAGATACTGATGCAAATATTAGTGAGAGATATAAAGAGGGAAAAATAGAAGTAGATAGAAGAACAGTCTGAGAAATATCTTGAAGGAAAGAGAGAGAAGAGAGAGCGAGAGAGAGATGAAGAGACATGTAGAGAGAGTGAGATATAAAAATATAAAGAGGTTGAGAAAGATAGAAAGAGAGAGAAGAGGAAAGACAGAATGAGGTTGGGAGGGATGGATTCCAGAGAGAAGGAGAGAGGGGTAGTGAGTGAGAGAGAGAACGAAAAAAGAATGCGAGAGGGAAAAAGTAGAAGAAAGTGAGAGAGGAAGGAATGGATAGAGTGGGTGAACGAGGGTAAGAGAAAGGTGGAGAGTGAGAAAGAGAGAGAGAAAGAGGAAGAATGAAACTAAGATAGAGGTAGAGAACTGAGTGAGAAATATCATGAAAGAGAGAGAAAAGAGCTAGTGAGAGTGTGAGAAAGAGAAAAAACTCCTTGAGGAAGAGAGAGAGATGAAAGGAAGGTATGGGAGAGAAGAAGAGAAAGAAATACTGAGAGACAGAAGTGAGAGAAAAAAAGATAAGTTAGAGAGAAGAGAGAGAGGGTAAATAAAAAAGGCAACAGACTATGATAGAGCGAGAGTGAGTGAGGGAAAGAGAGGGAGATAAGCATGGAAAGATGGAGTGAGAGACATAGAGAGAGAAAAGAGAAGTAGAGGGAGAAGGGCATATCAATAAAGATAGAAGGGTGTGAGAAAGAGATTAAAATAATGAGAGAGAAGAGAGAGACGAAGAGGCAGATAGAAAGTGTATGTGGGAGACCGAGAGATTGAAAGAATTATTGAGGCAAATAAAAAGAGAAAAGAGAGAGAAAGACAAGGAGGAATTGATTCAAGAGAGTAGAAGAGATATGAACAGCGAGAGACGCAAGAGAAAAGAGGGTGTGAGTGAGAGGGCAAGAGTGAGAGAAAGAGAGATAATTCATATGGGAGGGTGGTAGGAAAGGTGAGAGAAAGAGGAAGAAATGGAAAATGAAATGAGTGAGGGAGGGAGAGGGAGAAAGGAGGGAGAATGAGAGTGAGAGGGGGTGGAGAGAAAGAGAGAAATAAAAGAGTGAGTGAGAGAAAGAGAAAAGATCTATGAGAGAGGGAGTCGAAAGAAAGAAAGAAAGAGAGAGAGAGAGAGAAGAAAAAGCAAGGGAAGAGAATGATGAGATAGAGAGAAGATAAGAGAGCAAGAGAGTTGTTTGATGAGATAGAGAGGGACAGTAAGAGACGACAAGAGGGTGGGAGAGAGAAATTGAGAGCAAGATTGATATTGGGACTGAAAGAGAGATTGAGAGATATAAAGAGGCCAAAATAGAAGTAGAGAGAACAAGTGGTAGAAGGAGAGTGAAGAGCATGAGAAAGAGCTTGAAAGAAAGAGAGAGAGAAAGATGAAGTGATAAGTAAAAAGTGTGAGACAGAGATAAATTAGAGAGATTGAGGCAGATCAAAAGAGAAGCGTGAGGAGAAAAGTGAGAGAAAATGAATTTTAAAGATAGCGACGAAGAGATAGGGAGAAAGGGAGGAGAGACAATGAGAAAAAGAGAGATAGAAGGAGAGAAATAACGAGAAAGAGATATAAGGAAAAAGAGGGATAAAGAGAGTGAGAGTAAAAGATAGAAGAGAGGTAGAGAGAAAATGAAAGGGAAAAATGAGTGCGTGAGACAGTGTGAGAGAGATAGTGCTTGTGTGAGAAAGGGAGGGGGAAAATAAGATCAGAAAGAGTAAAATAGATAAAGAGGGAGAGAGGGAATGATGAAAAAGAGACAAGAGTGAGGGAGAGAGAAAGATAGAGAGCAAGAGAGAGAGAAAGAGGAGGGACAAAATGAGGGGAGAGCGATGAAGAGATATAGAGAGATAGAGAGACTTTAAGAAAGAGATGGAGAGAAAGTGATGGTGAGAGAGCGGGCGAGTGAGAAGGTTTAGAGATGAAGAGACATACAGAGAGGGTGAGAGATATATATTTCAGAAAGACAGAAAGAGAGAAGAGGAGAGACTGAGTGAGACAGGGAGGGATGGATTCAAGAGAGAAGGAGAGAGAGGGAGAGTGAGTGAGAAGAGAGAAAGAAGCGAGAACGCGAGAGAGGGCAAGAGTAAAAGAAAGAGGAGAGGTAGGAATGGATAGAGTGAGTGAAGGAGGGAGGGGGAGAGAGAGGGGGAGAGTCAGAGATAAAGGGACATTGAGAGTAAGATAGAGGCAGAGAGAAGTGAGTAAGAAAGATCAAGAAAGAGAGAGTAAAGAGTGAGTGAGTTCTAGAAAGAGATGAGTTCCATGAGCAAGAGAGTGAGAGAGAGATGGAGTGCAAGAGAGAGAGGTATGGGAGAGAAGAAGAGAAAGAAAGAATAATAGTGAGAGAAGCGAGAAAGAGGAAGATAAGTTAGAGAGAAGAAATAGAGGGCAAATAGAGAAGGCAACAAAATAAGACACAATGAGAGTGAGGGAGAGAGAGGGTGGGAGAAGAGAGATAAGCATGGAAAGATGGAGTGAGAGATATAGAGAGAGCAAAAGTGAAGTAGAGAGAGAAGGGCATAGAGATAAAGAGAGAAGGGCGTGAGAAAGATATTAAAATAAAGAGAGACAACGAAGAGAGACAAGGAGGCAGATAGAAGTGTGTGTGAGAGACAGAGAGAATGAAAGAATGAGTGAGACAAATAATAAGAGAAAGGCGACAAGAGGAGAGGAGAGAGAAAGAGGGAGGAATTTATTCAAGAGAGCATGAGAGAGGTGAGCAGTGAGTGAGAAGAAGGGAAAAAAGGGAGAGAGTGAGAGGGTAAGGGAGAGAAATAGAGGTAATTCATATGAGAGAGTGGTAGGAAAGGTGAGAGTGAGAGAAAGAGGAAGAAGGGGCAAATGAAATGAGTGAGGGAGGGAGAGGGAGAGAGAAGAGAGAACGAGAGTCAAAGGGAGGTGGTAAGAATGAGAAAATAAAAGAGTGAAAGAGAGAGAGAGAGAAATAGAAGAGATCCAAGGGAGAGGGAGAGGGAGTGAGGGAGAGAAAATGAGAGTAAAAAAGAGTGGGAGAGAGAAGAAGAAGTGAGGGAAGAGAAAGATGAGATAGAGAGAAGACAAAGAGAGCAAGGGAGTTGTTTGATGAGATAAAGAGAGACAGTAAGAGAGGAGGAGAGGGTAGGAGAGAGAAAGTGAGAATGAGATAGATATTGGGATGGAAAGAGTGATTGAAAAATATAAAGAGGGTAAAATAGAAGTAGAGAACAAGTGGTAGAAGGAGAAAGAAGAGTATGAGAAAGAGCTTGAAATAAAGAGAGAGAGAGAAAAATGAAGCGATAAGTAGAGTGTGTGAGACAGAGATAGATCAGAGAGATTGAGACAAATAAAAAGAGAAATGTGAGGAGAAAATTGGGAAAAAGTGAAGGATAAGGAAGCGCCGAAGAGAGATGGAGAAAGGGAAGGGAGACAATGAGAAAAAGTGTGAGATAGAAAGAGAAAATAACAAGAAAGAGATATAAAGAGAAAGAGGGATAAAGAGAGAGTGATAATAAAAAATAGAAAACAGGTAGAGACAGTAAACGAAAGACAAAATGGAACCTGTGAGAGAGAGTGTGAGACATAGTGCATGTGTTAGAATGGGAGGGGACAGAATAAGAAAAGATAGATTCAAATAGGTAAAGAGGGAGAGAGGAAATGATGAAATAGAGATAGAGTGAGGGGGGAAGAAAGATAGAGAGCAGGGGAGAGAAAGAGGGGGTAATAAGTGAGAGGGAGAGCGAGGGAGAGAGATAGAGAGACATCAACATAGAGATTGTGAGAAAGAGAGAGTGAGTGAGCGGGAGAGCGAGAACAGCTAGAGAGAGTGAGAGAGGGACACATGGAGGGCATGAGAGAGGGAGGGAGAAAGAACGAGATGAAAAAAAGTG
Organism: Papilionanthe hookeriana x Papilionanthe teres; assembly: GCA_022702705.1. Taxonomy (NCBI): domain Eukaryota; kingdom Viridiplantae; phylum Streptophyta; class Magnoliopsida; order Asparagales; family Orchidaceae; genus Papilionanthe; species Papilionanthe hookeriana x Papilionanthe teres. The sequence continues at coordinate 5,814 of JAKZJZ010002246.1, forward strand.
TGAGAGATAAAGAGAAGGAGCAAGATAAGAGAAAGATAAGAAAGAGAGAAGAGAGAGAGCTGCAAGGTGTGAGAGAGGGAGAGATAGCAAGGGAGGAAGCAAGAGAGAGGGATGGAAAGAGTGAGTGAAAGATATAAGAAGAAAGAAAGGGTGAGAAAGGGGTAGAGGAAGTCAAAGGTGTGTGATAAAGAGGTAGATAAGTAGAGAGTATGAGACTGTGTGTAAGAGTGAGATAGAGAATAGAAAGTAAGTATAGTGTGTGAGACTCTGTGTGAGAAAGATAGATAAGTAGAGAGTGTGAGATTCTGTGTGAGAGGGGAGAAAGAGGTAGGGAGTAAGAGAAAGAGTGAGAATACATAAGGAAGAGAGGTAGGAAAGGAGAGAGTGTGTGTCAGTGAGAGAGGGGAGAATAAATTTGAGATAGACATAGAGAGTGAAAAAAAGTGAGAGAGAGAGAGTAAGTGAAAGAGATAAGAACGGAAGAGTTATAGAGGAAGGTGAAGAGCTCTATGACTAAGAGAGATGGAGGGCACGAGAGAGTGATGGAGGAAGAGAGGGGAAGAGAAAGAAAGAGTGAAAGAGGGAGAGAAGAATGAGAAAAGACATATAAAGAGGTAGAGAGAGATGGTAAGAGGGGAAAAGAGGGGAGAGAGAGAGATATATTAATGAAAAGATAGAGTGACAGATATAAAGAGAGCAAAATAGAAGTAGATAGAAGAATAGTATGAGAAAGATCTTGAAAGAATGAGAAAGAAGAGGGTGAAAGAGAGAGATGAAGAGACAAGAAAGAGAGAAGAATGAGAAAGAAGAGGGTAAGAGAGAGGGGGAGAGTGAGAATGAGAGAGAGAAAGAGGGAGAATGAGACTAAGATAGAGGTAGAGAGAAGTGAGCGAGAATGAGCAAGAAAGAGAGAGAAAAGAGTGTGATAGAGTAAGAAAGACAACAGCTCCATGAGGAAGAGAGAGGGAAAGATGGAGGGCAAGAGACTGGGAGGTCTGGTAGAGAAGAAGAGAAAGAAAGAGTGAGAGAGAGAGAAGCGAGAGAAGAGAAAGATAAGTTAGAGAGAAGAAAGAAAGGGCAAATTGAGAAGGCAACAGAGTAAGACAAAGCGAGAGTGAGTGAGGGAGAGAGAGGGAGGAAGAGAAGGAGATAAGCATGGAAAGAAGCAGTGAGAGATATAGAGAGAGTAAAAGGTAAGTAGAGAGAAGGGCATAGAGGTAAAGAGAGAAGGGTGTGAGAAAGAGATTAAAATAAAGAGAGAGAAGAGAGAGAGACGAGCTGACAGATAGAAAGTGTGTGAGAGACTAGGAGATTGAAATAATGAGTGAGAGAAAGGAGAGGAGAGAGAAAGAGAGTGAGGAATTGATTCAAGAGAGCAATGAAGAGATGAACAGTGAGCTAGATGAGAGAAAAAAGAGGGAGTGAATTAAAGGTTAAGAGTGAGAGAAAGAGAAATAATTCATGTGAGAGAAACGGAAAGGGGAGAAAGTGAGAGAAAAGGGTGAGAAAGTATTTGTGAGTGTGAGAGATAGAGTGAGATAGAGAGAGCAAGAGAATCAGAGAGATTGAGAAGAGAGCAAGAGAGAATGAAAGTGTGAGAGAGAAAGAAAGAGAGAAAAAGCCATGAAGAGAAAGGGAGAGAGATCATGGGAGAGTGAAAGATGAGAAAGAACAAGATAGAGAGGAGGAAGGGAGGGAGGAGTTGCTGAGTGAGTGAGATATATAAAAACATAAATAGAAAGAGGGGAATAAAACAAGAGGGTGATTGTGAGATAAAGAAGGGTAAGCGAGAGAAAAAAGAGTAGCAGAGAAAGAACTAGAGAAAAGAGAGATGAGAGCAATTCAAGAAAGGGCTAGGTAGTTAATGATATAGAGAGAAAAAGAGAGTGATACATGAGAGAGAGTGATAGGAAGTGATGGAAGGAGCAAGTGAGAGAGTGAGAGAAATGTGAGAGAGATATAAAGTAAGAGTGAGATTTTGAGAGGGAGAGAGAATCATAGTGTGAGAATGAGGGAAAGAGAGTGAGGGTGGAGGGAGAGAGATGAAGGATGGAGAGAGCAAGAGAGAGGGAGAGAGGGCAAAAGAAAGAGAGGGAGAGACATGTTAAGAGAAAGAGAGAGAGAAAGAGAGATAGTGAGAGAAGATAGAGGGCAAGATAGAGAGGTAGAGTATGAATGGGTTAGCTAGATAGAGATTAAGTGAAAGAGAGATATATGAGAGGAGAGGTGAGAGGGAGAGCTTAGAGAGCATGAGAAAGAGGACGGGGGTTGAGCAAATGAGGAGGAAGGTAGAGGGATGGAAGACAAAGATAAAATTCTGTGAAGAGAGAGAGGTAGATGAGAGAGAGGGGGAAAGAAAAAAGAGAGAAGAGAAAGATGAAGAATAGAGTGAGAAAGTTAAAGAGATGAAAAGAGGGAGAGAGATTAAAGAGAGGGCAAGAGAAAAAGGCAGAGAGAGGTGGGTGGGAGGGAGTGACAGAGGAAGGGAGAGAGTGGGAGTGGGTAGAGTTAAAGGAAAACTAAGGGAGATAGATAGAGAGTGTGAGAGAAAGAGAGAGAGGGTAGGGAAAGAGAGATAAAAGAAGAGTGACGACGGGTTAGAGGGAGGGATGGACAGTGAGACCGATAGATATAGTGGGAGTTAAGGTTAGCCAGTACCAGTGAGCGAGAAAGAGATTAAGAGATTGGAGAAAGGTTAACTTCCTAGCTCTTTCTTGAATTGCTCTAATCTCAATTTTTTATAGCTCTTTCCCTACTCCTCTTCACTCTCTCTTGCCTTTCTTTATCTCACAATCACTCTCTTGTTTTATTCCCCACATACTATTTATTTTTTTATATATCTCACTGACTCGGCTACTCATCCTCCCTCCCTTCCTCCCTCTCTCTATCTTGTTCTTCCTCTTCTTACACTCTCTCTTTGATCTCTCTCCCTTTGTCATGCTGTCTTTTTCTCTCTTTCTTTCTCTCTCACTCTTTCATTCTCTCTCGTTCTCTTCTCAATCTCTCTGACTCCCTTGCTCTCTCTATCTCACTCTATCTCTCACACTACACCTCACTCCTTTTTCTCACTTTCTCTCACTTTCCCTTTCTCTCATATGGAGAGAGTGAGGTATGGGAGAGAAGAAGAGAAAGAAAGAGTGATAGAGAGAGAAGCGAGAGAAGAGAAATATAAGTTTGAGAGAAGAAAGACAGGGCAAATAGAGAGGGCAACAGCGTAAGACAGCGTGAAAGTGATTGAGGAAGAGAGAGGTAAGGAGAGAGGGAGATAAGCATGGAAAGATGGAGTGAGAGATAGTATCGAGAGAAGGGCATAGAGATAAAGAGATGAGGGTGTGAAAATGAGATTAAAATAATGAGTGAAGAAAGAGAGACAAAGAGGCAGTTAGAAAATGTGTGTGAGAGACCGAGAGATTGAAAGAATAAGTGAGGAAAATAATAAGATAAATGAGAGGAGACGAGTGGAGAGGAGTGAGAAAGAGAGCGAGGAATTTATTCAAGAGAGCAGGAGACGAATGAGCAGTGAGTGAGATGAGAGAGAAAAGAGGGAGTGAGTGAAAGGGCAAGATTGAGAGAAAGAGAGATACTTCATATGAGTGAGTGGTAGGAAAGCTGTGAGGAGAGAGTGTGGAAGAAAGGGCAAACGAAATGAGTGAGGAACGGAGAGGGAAAGAGGAGAAAGAGTGAGAGTGAGAGGGAGGTGAAGGAGGGTATGAGAAATAAAAGAATGAGAGAGAGAGAAAGAGAAGCGATCCATGAGAGAGGGAGTGATGGAGGGCACGAGTGGGAGAGAGGGAGAGAGGGAGACAGAATGAGAGAAATAAAAAGTGAGAGAGAAGAAGAAGGGAGGGAAGAGAATGATGAGATAGAGAGAAGATAAAAAGAGCAAAATGAATTATTTGATGAGATAGAGAGAGACAGAAAGAGAGGAAGAGAGGGTGAGAGAGATAAAGCGAGAATGAGATCAATATTGGGATGGAAAGAGAGATTGAGAGATAAAAAAGAGGGAAAAATTGAAGTAAAGTGAACAAGTGGTAGGAGAGAGAAGAGTATGATAAAGAGCTTGAAAGAAAGAGAGAGAGTGAAAGATGAAGCGATAAGTAGAGAGTGTGAGACGGAGATAGATAAGAGAGATTGAACCAAAAAAATGTGAGGAAAGAGTGAGAGAATGTGAAGGATAAAGAAAGCGGCAAGGAGAGAGGGAGAAAGGGAGGGGATACAATGAGAAAAAGAGTGAGATAGATGGAGAGAAATAACAAGAAAGGTATATAAAGAAAAAGAGGGATAATGAGAGAGAGAGTAAAACATAGAAGAGAGGTAGAGAGAGCGAACGAAAGAGAAAAAGGAGTGTGTGAGAGATAGTGCGTGTGTGAGAAATGGAGGGGACATAATAAGATAAAGGAGAGCAAAACAGATAAAGTGGGAGAGAGGGAATGATGAAAAAGAGATTGAGGGAGAGAGAAAGAGAGAGAGCAAGAGTGAGAAATTGGAGGGAGTAACTGAGAGGGAGAGCGAGGGAGAGATATAGAGATATAGAGAGACTTCAAGATAGAGATGCACAGAAAAAGAGAGTGAAAGGGCTGAAGAGAGAGAAGAGCAGACATAGTGAGAGAAGGACATATGGAAGGCATGAGTGAGGGGGGAGAAAGAGCTACATAATGAAAAAGTGTGTAAGAGATAGAGAGGAGCAAGATAAGAGCATGATGAGAAATAGAGAATAGAGAGTTGCAACAAGATAGAGAGAGAGAGAGAGAGAGAGAGATAGCAAGGAGGGAAGCAAGAGAGAGGGATGGAAAGAGTGAGTGAGAGATATAAGAAGAGCTTTCTTTCTGTCTCTCCCTCAATCTCTCTCAATGTTCCTCTCTCACTCTCTCACATGGAGCCCTTCTATCTATATCTTTTTATCTCACTTTATATCCAATCTGTTATTATTGTACCCCTCTTGCAGTCTCTCATTCTTCTTATCTCTTTTCTTGCTATCCATTCTCTCTCTCTTTTTCTTATATTTCTTTTTATCATTATCTACTGCTAACTCTTTTTCTCTCTCTCTCTTCCAATTTCTGCTTCCCCTTCTCTCTCCTTCCAACTCTCTCTATCTCTTTGTCCCTCAATCTCTCCCTCTCCTTCTTGCTCACTCCCTCCCTCCCTCCCTCCCTCCCTCTCTCACCTTCTTTCTATCTCCCTCTCTTTTCTCTCACTCTTTCCTTTCATTCCCTTCCTTTATCACTTTCTCTTCGCTTCCTATCTCTTTCTCTATCTCCCTGTCTCTCTCTCTCCCTCCCTCACACTCTATATATCTATCTATCTATCTCATGTCCCCTCTAGACTACTCATTCTCTTTTCACTCTCTCCAACACTTTCTCCTTTTTGCTCTTTATCCCCAACACTCTCATTCTTTCCCCTTACTATCACTCTTTCTGTCACTTCCTTGTTATTTCTCTCCTTATCTCATGTCTTTTCTATCTCACTTTCATTCTCTATTTCTATTTCTTTCCCTCCTATCCTTTATCCATATCTCTCACATTCTCTCTTACATCTTTTTACACTCTACATATCCCTCTTTTTGTATCTCTATCTCTTTCTATTTCAAGTTCCTTCCCTTCTCTCTCTCTCTCTCTCTCTCTCTCTCTCTATATATATATATATATATATATATATATATATATATATATATATATATATATATATATATCTCCCTCTCGGTTACAATCTCTCACCTCCCGCTCTGTCACACTTTCTCATTTTTTTACTCTCTTTCCCTTTTTCGGTTTATACAAATATATATCTCCTTTTCTTCCACTCTGCTCTCTCCCTCTCTCTCTCTTTCCCTCTCTCTCCTCCGTCTCTCTCACTCTCTCTATCTCTTTTATCAATTTTCTCTTTATCTCACAATCTTTCCTCCCACCCTTTATTTCTTCTCTCAGTCTCTTCTCTCTATCTTTTCCTTCACTATCTCTTTCACTATTTCCCTCTCTCTCTCCCTATGTCTCTCTCTCTCTATCGCTCACTCACTCACTCCCTCACACTCTATCTGTATATCTATCTATTTTTCCATCTATACCTCCCATTCTCTCTTTCACTCTCTCCAACACTTTCTCCTTTTTGCTTTTTATCCCCACTCTCTCACGCTTTATCCCTCTCTGACTCTCTTTATCTCACTTCATTGTTCTCTCTAGTCTTATGTCTTTTCTATCTCACTCTTTCTCTATTCCCCCTCTCTTTCCCTCATATCCTCTATCTCTGTCTCTCACGTTCTCTTATGTATCTTCTTATTCTCTACCTATCCCTTCATTTCTATCTCTATCTCTTTCCATCTCCACCTTTATCCATTGTACATATATCCCTCTCCGTTAAACTCTTTCTCACCTCTCTTTATTACACCCTCTCTCGTCTCTCTCACTGTCTTGCCCTTTCCATCTCACCTTCTTTCTCTTTTTCCCCCCTCTTTCCCTCCTATACTATATCTCCCTCTCTCTTGCTCCTTCTCACCTCTCCACATGCCCCTCTTTGCTCTCCCTTTCTCATTCTCTCTACCTCCTTTCCATTCTTTGCTCTCTCCACCCATCCTCCCTTTATATGTCTTTCTCTCTCCCTCCTCTTTCCCCCTTACTTCCCTCCCTTATTCTCTCTCTCTCTCTCTCTCTTCAGTTTATATATATATCCCTTTCTCCCACTCGTATCTCTCCTTCTCTTTCTTTCCCTATCTCTCCTTCCATCTGACTCAATTTCTCTCTCTTAATCTATTAGTCTCTTTCTCTTACATGTTCTCCTTTCTCTCACATTCTTTTGTTCTCTCTTCTCCCTCATTATTTCTCTCCCTTCTTTCTCTTCTCTCTCAATCTCTCTATCCCTTCATCTCTCTCTTTCTCTATCTTACCTTCCTTATCCCTCTCTAGTCCTCTCTCTTCTACTTTATACACCTCCCTCCCTCCCCCTCCTTGCCTCCCTCTTCCCTCCCTTCCTCCACCCTTGCCTCTCATTCCTTTTGTCTCCCCTTCACTATCTCTCTTACCCACTATCACCTTACTCTTACTTCTTGCTCTCCCTACGAAGATCGAGAGAGTTGGGAAGGAGGGAAGGAGAGTGGGAGGCCATGAGAGAGGGAGAGAGGTAGAGTGAGAGAATAAATTAGAGAGGAAGAAAAGGGACCTAGAGAAGAGAGATGAGAAGGAGAGAAGAGTGAGTGAGATATGCAATAGAGAGAGTATGAGACGAATGAGTGAGAGAGAGAAAGATGGAGGGAAAGTGAAGCGTGAACGAAAAGATTAAGAGAACAATTGATAAAATAGTAAGTGAGAAAGCGATAGAGAGAGTTTGATAAAAGAGCAACAGAGAGTAAGAGGGAGAGAGAGAGACAATGAGCATAACATAGAGCAAGAGAGGAAGAGAGAAAGAGAAAGATAAAGATAAGGATAGAATATGGGAGAGAGAGAGAGAGGGAGATAAGAGATGGAGAGGAGAGATGATGAGATATAAAAGCGAGTATGAGAGATAGAGAGAGTGTGTGAGAGAGGGAGCGTGGGAGTGAGAGCAAGAGAGAAGAGAAAGCAAGAGGGCAGTGTGATAGTAATAGAACAAGTGAAGTAGTGAGAGAATGAGAAAGCAAGAGAAGAGAGAGGGAGAGGGATGGAGGTAGACAAAAAAAGAAAGGAAGAGATGGAGAGAGTGGGAGAGGAAGAGTAGAAGGAAGGAAGAGAGTGGGAGAGGGAGATAGAGACTAGTGAGAGAGGAAGAGAGAGGAGTAGAAGAATGTGACGTAGACGAATGTGGTAGAAGAATGTGACTGTAAGCAGAAGTAAGAAAGTTACAAAGAGAAGGGAGAATGCGAGAGAGAAATAAAGAGAAAAACAAATGATAGAGAGAGATGGAAAGAAACTAGGAGAAAGAGAGAACGTGATGGAGGTGTGAGGGAGAGAGAGTGAGAAAGAGATAGTGCTAGAGATAAGAGAGCAGGAGAGAGGGAGAGAAAGTAAGCAAGAGAAGAGATTATGAGTGAGAAAGTGTTGGAATAGCAAGAGAGAGTTTGTAAGAGAAAGGGAGAGAAATAGAGCGAGCAAATATAGTGGTAGTGAGAGAGGGAAAGATGAAAGAGAGATAAAGTGAGTAAGAGAGAGAGGGTAAGTGAGACAGACAGTGAGAGAAGGGAGGAAAAGAGAGAGAGGTTGAGAGAAAGGAAAGACAAACATGGAAAGATGGAGTGAGAGATATAGAGAGAGCAAAAGAGAAGTAGAGAGAAAGAGAGAGAAGCGCATAGAGAAAAAGAGAGAAGGGTGTGAGAAAAAGATTGAAATAAAGAGAGAGATAAGGGAGAGTTGAAGAGAGAGAGTTACAAGGTGAGAGAGAGCAAGGGAGGAAGCAAGAGAGAAGGAGAGAGATGGAAAGAGTGAGTGAGTGATATAGAAAGTCTTAGAGAGAAGTAGAGAGAGAAAGAGAGATGGGTGGAGGTAGTGACAAGAATGTGAGAAAGAGCTTGGAAGAATGAGAAAGCAAAAGAGATAAAGATGAGGAGGCAGATATAAACTGCTTGTGATGGCTAGAGATAGATAGATTGAGGGTGAGGCAGCTAGAAATGGAGATGAGAGGAGAAGAGATGAGAGAATGAGGTAAAGTGTGATTGAGAGCGGAGGAGAAAGATGGGGAGAGAGTAAAATGAGAGATAAAAGAAATTGAAAGAATAGAATAAGAGAAAGAGAGAGAATACAAAAGGGAGAGATGTAGGAAAGAAGAGAGTGAGGGAAGGAGGGAGAGCAAGAGAGAGAGTGTGTGTGCGTGTGACGGAGGAAAAAAATGTAAGATAGACGTAGAGAGTGGGAAACATGCGAGAGAGAAAGAGAAGAGCTCTATGACCGAGACCGAGATGGAGGGCACGAGAGAGTGAGGGGGGAGAGTAAACAAGAGAAAGAATGTGTGAAAGAGATAGAGAAAAGAGAGAGAAGATAGAGAGGGCAATGGAGTTGTAGAGAGAGAGATGGTAAAGAGAAATAGAGAGCAAAATAGAAGTGTATAGAAGTGGTACATGTAGAGTGAGGAGTGTAAGAAAGATCATGAAAGGAAGAGAGAGAAGAGAGAATGAGAGAGAGAGATGAAGAGACATATACAAAGGGTGAGAGAGATATATAAATAGAAAGAGGTTGAAAAGGATAGAAGAGAGAGAAGAGGAGAGAGAAAGTGAGCTAGAAAGGGATGGATTCAAAAGAGATGCAAGATAGGGGTGTGAGTGGGAAGAGATAATGAAGAGAGAGCACGCCAGAGGGCAAGAGTAGAGAAAGTGAGATAAATACATTCTCTCCATTGCTCCCTCTCTCACCTTCTTTCTCTCTCCTTCATTCTTCTCTCACTCTCTCCTTTCATTCCATTCATTCTCTTCTCTCTATCTCTTTCTCTATCTCCCCCTCTCTCTAGCTCTCATTGTGTTTCTCTCTTTCTCCCTCACTCACTCACTCCCTCACACTCTATCTATCTATCCCTCTCTTTTTCCCTCTACATCTCTCTTTCACTCTCTGTAGCACATTCTCCTTTTTGTTCTTTATTCCCCACTCTCCCTCTCTCTTTCTCTTACTTCATTGTACTTTCTTTCCTTCTCTCAAGTCTTTTCTATCATACTCTCTTTCAATATTTCCCCTCTCTTTCTCTCATATGCTCCATCTCTCTCTCTCACATTCTCTCTCGCATCTTTGTACTCTCTACCTATCCTTCCTTTTCTATCTTTCTCTCTTTCTATGTCTATCAACTTCCCTTATAGATATATCCGTCTCATTGCACCCTTTCTCACCTCCCTCTCTCTTACACACTCTCTCATCCCTCTCACTCTCTTGTGAATTCTATCTTACATTCTTTCTCTTCTGTCCCTCTTTATCTCCCTTCCTCTCCATCTCACAATTTCTCTATCACTCACTCTTTCCACTCTGTCACTCTCTCTCACTCTCTTCTCTCTCATTATCTCTCGCCCTTTCTTGTTTATCTCTCCCGTCTTCCCTCTCTTGCTTTTCTATCTAACACAAAGACACACTTTCTCTATTTATCTCCTCACTCTCACCCTCTCTCTTTTCCTCTCTCTCGTGGCTCTCTATTGCCCTTCCTTGATCCTCCACTTTGTCTATCTCCCTCTCTTTTGCACTCCCTCCCTCCTTTCCTCCCTCCCTCTTTCCCCATCCCTCCATCTCTCTCTCTCACTTTCCTCTCACTCTCATTCTCTCTCACTCTCACTCTTGCTTTCGCACTCAATCCTGCTCTATTTCCCTCCCTCTCTCTTACTTCCACTTTCTTTCAGTCTCTCCCTCCATCTCTCTCTATCTTCCTCTCTCACTCTCTCACCTAGAGCCCTTCTCTCTAAAACTTTTTCTCTCACTTTTTATCTGGTATCTCTTTCTATTATACCTACTCTGTCAGCCTCTCATTCTCCTTTTCTCTCTTTATATCTCTGTCTCTAACTCACCCATGCTCTCTCACTCGTTCTCTCTCACATATCTTCTCTTGCTATCCCTTCTCTTTATCTTTTATTTAACTCTTTCATTCTCTACTGCTAACTCTTTCTCCTTCTATTATAATCACTCTTTCCCTTCCTCTCTCCTTCCAATTCTCTCTATCTCTACCCTCTCTCTTTGTCCCTTGATCTCTCCCTCTCCTTTTAGCTAACTCACTCTCTCCCTACCTCCCTCTCTCACCTTCTTTTTCTCCCCCTCTCTCTTCTCTCACTCTGATTAACCTCTGCCTCTTTCTTTCATTCCCTTCCTTTCTCACTTTCTCTTCTCTCTCTCACTATGTCTCTCTCACTTCCTCAGTCACTCACTCCCTCACACTCTATCTATCTATCTCTTTTCCCCTTTATACATCTCTTTCTCTCTTTCACTCTCTCCAGCACTTTCTCCTTTTTGCTCTTTATCCCCCACTTTCCCACTCTCTCTCTCTATCCCTCTTTCTATCACTTCATTCTTCTCTCTCCTTCTCTCATGTCTTTTCTATCAAACTCTATTTCTCTATTCCCCCTCTCTTTCCTTCCTATCCTCTATCTCTCTCTCTCTCACGTTCTCTCTTTCATCTTCTTATGAGACAGAGAGAAGGAGGAAGAAAGGGCAAATGAAATGAGGGAGGGAGGAAGAGGGAGAGAGGAGGGAGAACGAGAGTGAGATGGAGCTGGAGAGAATGAGAGAGAAATAAAAGAGTAAGAGAGAGAGAAAGAGAATGGATCAATGAGAAAGGGAGAGATGGAGGGCACGAGAGGGAGAGAGAGAATAAGAAAAAGAAAGAGTGAGAGAGAGAAGAAGAAGAAGCGAGGGAAGAGAAAGATGAGATAGAGAGAAGATAAAGAGAGCTAGAGAGTTGTTGAATGAGAGAGGGAGATGGTAAGAGAGAAAGAGAGGGTGAGAGAGCGAGAAAGAGATCGATATTGAGATGGAGAGAGAGATTAAGAGATCTAAAGAGGGAAAAATAGAATTGAGAGAACAAGTGGTAGAAGGAGAGAGAAGAGTATGAGAAAGAGCTTGAAAGAAGAGAGAGAAAGATGAAGAGTCAAGTAGAGAGTGTGTGAGAGAGTAAGATAAGAGAGTTTGAGGTAGATAAAAAGAGAAAGAAAGCTAGGAGAGAGAGGGAAAAAATAGAGAAGAGAAAGATGAGGAAGAGAGTGAGAGAGTTAAAGAAATGTATTCAAGAGAGAAGGAGAGAGAGGGAGAGTGATTGAGAAGAGAGAATGAAGAGAGAGCGCAAGAGAGCAAACAGTAAAAGAAAGGGAGAGAAATACATACGTCAGAGAGGTAGGAATGGATAGAGTGAGTGAAGATAAGAGGGTAAGAGCGAGGGGGAGATTGAGAATGAGAGAGAGAAAGGGTGAGAATGAGAGTGAGATAGCAGGTAGAGAGAAGTGAGTGAGAGAGAGCAAGAAAGAGAGAAAAAGTGTTAAAGAGAGTGAGAAAGAGAAGAGCTCCAAGAGAGATAGAGTGAGTGATAGAGGGCAAGACAGAGGAAGGTATGGAGAGAGAAGAAGAGAAAAAAGTGTGAGAGAGAGAAGCGAGAGAAGAGAGAAGAGAGATGGCAAATAGAGAAGGCAATAGAGTATGACAGAGCAAGAGATAAGTACAAAGAGCAAAAAACAAGCAGAGAGACAACGAGAGAGGGGTGTAGAGACAAAGAGAGAAGGATGTGAGAAAAATATTGAAATAAAGAGAGAGATGAACATATAGAGTTGCATGGTGAGAGAGAGAGAAAGGGAGGAACCAACAGAGAGCAAGAGAGAGGGACGGAAAGAGTGAGAGATCTAGGAAGTGGGAAAGTGAAGTAGAGAGAGAAAGAGAGAGTAAGGGGTGGAGGGCGTAAGAAGTGCATGAGAAAAGCTTGAAAGAAAAAGAATGTAAGAGAGATAGAGATGAGGAGGCAGATAGAAATTGTGTGTGAGAGAGCTAAAGATAGAGTGAGGGTAAGGCAGATAGAAAGAGAGACAAGAGGTGAGGAGAGGAGAGAAAGAGGTAGGGAGTGATTCAAGATCGGAGGGGAAGAGATGGTGAGTGAGTGAAATGAGAGAGAAAAGAAAGAGAAAAAATAGAGTAAGAGAAATATGTGTGAGATGGAGGGCAAGAGAGTGTGTTTGTGAGGGAGGGAGAATAAGTGTGAGATGGGGTTAAAGAGAGAAGAATGGTAGAGAGTGAGAGAGAGAAAGAGAAAAGCTCTATGACTGAGAGAGACATGGAGGGCATGAGAGAGTGAGGGAGGGAGTGAGAATAAGAGAAAGAAAGAGTGAAAGAAAGAGAAAAAAGAGAGAAGATAGAGGGGCAAGAGAGTTGTAAGGTGAGAGAGAGATAGTAAGAGAGGAAGAGAGTGGGAGAAAGATATACTGATGAAAAGATGGAGAGAAATATAAAGAGAAAAATAAAAGAAGATAGAAGAGGTACATGAAGAGAGAGGAGTAACAAATTTCTTCAAAGAAAGAGAGAGAAGAGAGATCGAGAGAGATGAAAAGACATCGT
>JAKZJZ010002247.1:0-18754 GCA_022702705.1 Papilionanthe hookeriana x Papilionanthe teres
ACAAGGTGACCGCATACCCCCACATATGGACCACCACGACTTCGTCGACCTTTCTGCACGCCTCTTTCTGAACGAGTGTGACATCATGTTCGGATCCGACCTCCGGATAGCAGGCCCGGGTGAGTTCCGAGGACCAGTAAAGATACCTTTACCGGTGGGTTCCGTCATGATACTGCAGGGTAACGGAGCAGATATCGCAAAGCATTGCATACCAGGAGTGCCAGTGGAGCGGTGTCGGCATATTTTTAGGTTGTGTTTTATTTTGAAGAGGGGTCGCCTAACAGAAATCTGTCGGCGAATTTTTAATTTAATTAAAATAAATAATTTGAAAAGTAGTATTTGATTTCGAAAATAATTTTAAATTTGAAGGTTTTAAGATTTGAGACTAAACCAATCTCACATCCTAAATAGTTTATATAAACGAGCACCGCACCACAAACCGTGTATCTATCCCTAAGGATAGACACACATCGCTCGACGGTGGGGCTCGATTAAATAAACTAGAAGATTCGTGACATCCGTTTGGTCCGCGAACCAATTTTATAAGCCGACAAAATTCCCCGCTTAATATGAAAACATTAAACAGGGTTTATATTACTCGGGTTCTTTAAAATTCCCTATAAGGGCAAGCCCCTATAGTTAATTACATCTTAAGTGACGGGAATCACCTAAGAAAACTCTCGATAATAACCAATAATTCCGCTCTCAAGAATTTCAAAGTTTAAGGTTTTCAAAGATTGAATTTTGGAATTTCAATAGTGAATGGATCAAATTTGGAACATTTTTGTTTTGTGAATCCGAAGGAAGAAAGGTAGGAGAAATTACCGATTCGAAGTGAACTTCGGTAATTTCCCGACTATCCTATTGCTTGCTTCGAATTTAGGAAAGTCCTAATGTTTATTTAGTATTTCAATCTTGCCAATTTTTAATTAATTAGGGCTTATATTTGTATGATAAAATCAAACAAATAACTCTAGAAGATGTGAGGGTTTATTGTCGTATCGGACGACTACCTCTGAATCCTAAGACCGGTTAGGGCTTAATTTGCAATGCAAATGCCTAACGAAGAGTTGAGGATTTATGTCGCACTAGTGCAAGCTACCTCGAAATCCTATGGCTTTGTTGTTTTAATTCTAAGAAAATTTTGTTGAAGTAGGTTTAAGTTTCTGTCGACGACGATGGCCGTGCTGCCCACCATGCTCCAAGCTCCTGGTTGTTGCGAGAGGTTTAGTTTTAGAAATCATAAATCGGGGATGAGAGAAGTGTTTTGGTTTAGAGAAGTCTTAATTTCCAAGTGTTTTTTTTTATTTTTTTTATTTCGATTAAAACAAATCTTAAAGTTGATTATAACGACACCGGTTAAGATCCCACGGTTCCATCCTTCCGCATCATCATTTTTATCGGATTCACTTAGTCCGTATGAATTTGCTAAACTCAACCGAATGAGTTCCACACTTTCATTTAGACCGTGGGAAATCCCGTTAGCAACACGTAGGTTACATCATCCGAGGTATTCCCGATCATCCAACGAGACGTTTTAATTTAGTTGTAATTGTAGTTTTGTGTTCCGTTTGTGATTAAATTTTGAGTTGTTTTATATTTTGAAATGTTGTGGCGGTGAATTTTATCTTGCAATGACTTTTAACTTAGTTTTGGTTTCAGTTTTAGGGACTATCCTAAAGGTGTGGGTTTTCATGCAACTGTTGTTTTATCATGCAAGAAAAATAAAGTACATTTGCAAGAAAGTAAATTGCAAGAAAGTAAATTGCAATAAAAATAAAAGCGTACCTGGAGGGTCTTCCCGTCATCCCAAGCTGCACTTAAAACACAATTAGAATATTTAAGCAAGTTCCTAGGTAAAACTAAGGGAAGGGTTATGGTTTTCTACCAAATTCCTAATCCTATAGCTAGTCATTCCCTAGGACGTCTGCAGTTCTCTCGTGTTTTGGTTCGAGGACGATTTTCTTCATCAAAGAACGATTAAGCCCAATTGTTCTTATAAATGTCCTATCATATCGAGGAAGTGCTTAAGAGGAATCTTAAACATCTTTTCAATATTTCTAGGATTGTTTTAAGTCCAAATGAATTTAATTATACAAATGAATTAATCGTCCAAGAATTTCAAGTTTTATTGTTATCTTGCTCGATGAACTAGGACATTTGAATATCCTATAAGTGAAGTAACATTTCATTTAATGTTCGTTTAGGAGTTATGATAACTAAAACTTTCAAGGGTAAATTGGTATTCAAATGATTTGATTTAAGTTAAAGGGTTTAAATTTGGAATAAGTGTTCAAGTTGTTTTATATTTAATTTAATTTAATTTAATTGAGTTTGATTTAGTTTAACATAGTTCAATTTAATTTGATTTGGTATTTAATTAATTTGATTTGATTTAATTTAATTTAATTATTTAATTTAATTTAATTTAATTTAATTGTTTAATTTAATTTAATTTAATTATTTAATTTAATTTAATTTAATTGTTTAATTTAATTTAATTTAATTATTTAATTTAATTTAATTTAATTATTAAATTTAATTTAATTTAATTTAATTGTTAAATTTAATTTAATTTTAATTTAATTTATCTTTAATTTACTTTATTTTTAATTTTAATTAAAATTTTAAAAGAGTTTAATAATTTAATTAAGTCTTTTAATATTTTAAATTTGAGTTATCATTTTAATTAAAAATTGAGTATTAATGATATAATTAGTTTAGGGATTTTTAAATTAAAGAATAAATCTCTTCCTAATAAATATCCCTTATTTTAATAATCCCAATTTATTATTCCTCCAAATTTAATCTATTATTTAATTAAAGTTTAATCATTTTAAAATTATTTAATGGGTTTCTACCCTTTAATTATTTAAATTTCAATCATCCAAATCAGATTAAGATCAAATATTTTACTTGTTGATTTTTTATTAAACCTAAAGTTTTAATTAAGGGTTAAAAGTTTAATTACCATTTTACCCCTTAAGCTTAATAATTTCATAACTCACTAAATTGAACTCAAATGAACTTGAAATTTTTATGTGACTTCACTCATATGTCAATAAAGACATGAGAGGAGAAAATGTGATTTTTCTGTATTTAATTTATTTATATAATTATTTTTGGTGGAAAATAGAGATTTTCAAGGAAAATTTAATAACATGACCAAGGGAAAGTTTCTGTCCTTAAGAAAATTAGGGGACATTCCTAGTGACCAGAGAAGCACTTGGACCAATTTTGGTGATTTTTTGAATTATATTATTTTTATTATAATTATTTTGAGTTTTGGAGTGTTAATTAATTTAAAAATAAAATAAATGTTGAAAAATGGATTTTATAGTTTTCAAAAATCTCTCTGATATCAAGGAAACCAGAGAAACAAATTTTGCAATTTTCTGATTTTTTTATGATTTATTATAATTATTTTAGTGAAAATGCTAGAAAATACATTTTTTTTAATTTTAAAATTACCTTAAAACTTTAAAATTCAATATCTCACTAAATAGACCTAGGAAAAATGTGGGATTTGTTCCTAAGTGATTAAAATTCAAAATGTGACATTTTGGTGAATTTTATTATTTTTGTGATTTTTATTATTTTTTAATTATTAAAAATATTAAAATATTATTAAAAATCAACTTTTTTAGAAAATTGAAATTTTAATTTTCTTAGGTTCCCCTGATATCAGAGAGGCTCCAAAACCAATTTGGTGAATTTTTGAAAAGTATTTTAAAAGTTATGAATTTTTAAAGTTTAAAATGGCTAAGTGGCTTAATTAACCCAATTAGTGGGGCTAACCAAGTCCAATTGACCTCAAATTTTTAAGGTGAATTCCTCTGATCCTAAAGGTCAGTGGAGAATTGATTTCAAGTCAATTTGATGCTTGGTTAACTCTAATTAATTAAAGACCTATTTTGGGTGTTTAAGCCAATTAGAGTTGTTACTGAGTGAATTAACTCAAGTCCCATTTTTCCTAGAGTTCTCTGGTCATAAGGAACATCACCAAGTTTTTCTAGAATTTATTTCACAACATGCTAATTTTTGGAATTAAAATACTCAAAACGAGCAACATGCATTTGAAAAATAAATAACTTTTCACAGAGATGGCCTCGACCTCGGAAAATTCAGGGAATGTTCCCAAGTTCGAGATGCTTCAAAAGCCCTATGGTCTCATGCCATGGTGAATTGTATACATGCATGGAGAATTAAATGTATGCAGAGAGTAAATAAATTATAAAAAATAAAATACTTGATGAAATTAAATGATTTCTTTTCCACATTATTCTCCTCTCGTTCACCGAGCAAGAGGGTATTTTTATTTTATTTTTGTGATTTTTCTACACAAAGATATGGATTTTTAAAGTTTCGATATTTAATAAATACATTAAATACCCTATTTATCTACTTATCCACGCGGCGCCGGCGAAACATCGGCAGCCTCCGAAGGGGTACGTGTCGCGCCGTGATTGGGCGCCGCCATCCGAGTCATCCGTCCCGGGCCCCGCGGTTCTCGCACCGTTTCCGGTCCGGCGCAATCCGAATCGTCCGCTCGATACACGCGCGATCCAACGGCTCTCGGTCATCGTCTACGACTGGTGTGCACCCGTGACCGTCAACCTTCTAACCCTAATTTCTCACTCGATTCTCAACGGATTTTCGTGTTCTTATGCTCTATGGATTCGTCTTGAAGAGACGAACACATCCATACGGTAAACATGCATTTAAATTGACTCAAATTAAATTGAGAATCTCTGGAAGCTCGGGAAGAAGAGGGAATCCATACCTTTGCTCAGAGAAGTGAAGCTTCGATCTGAGAGTTGTTACACCTTCGATTGGATCCTAGTAAGCTCCAGATGAAGTCTCCGGTCCGGTGACTTGTCTAGGTTGGACTTCAACCACAGCCCGATCACAAAGCTTGGAGGCCGGAACAACTCGGGTGGCTCAGAGATGGGGCTTTCGGTGGGGAACTTCTCCTCTTGGTCCAGTGAAGGTGTAGGACCAATCAATTTGGGAATTGGCTCACTGTGAAGAAGTGTCCTGGTTTTGGGCTAAAGTTTGAGCTCGAAATCGGGCTCGACTAGAGGGAATCGGGCTGGAATTCGGTGAGGATCGGGTGCTCTATGTATGGAGAGTGATGCGGAGTGATTTTGGCGAGTTTTGGCAAGGTTTGTGCTTAGCACCCCCTTTGGCCGAGAGGGTGAGGGGTTTAAATAGGCATGGTCGAGGCTCTCCGGGGAGTTTAATGGTTGGGATCACTGCTCTGGTGAGGAGAAGAACAACTGCAATGGCCATTCGGAGTGAGGCGGCTCGACGAGGTGGAATTCCAAAATTTGGCTCCTCCCGAGGTTTCGGGCATGGTGTTTTCCGGCTGACCGGGTGGCCGGCCGGCCGAGGTCAGGTCACCCTCGAAGCTCGGGTGGGTCGTGGCTGGAGGCTTGTGTAATCAATTGAGGTTTGACATGTGTAAAGGAGTTTGATTTAAATGGAATGGGAGAAGGCTCACTTTGGCTTGGTTTGGGTCAACCCACCATTTTGGGCTTGGTGCACCCTTCCAAGCTCGATTTTGAGCTGAGGGAATCATTTAGGTTAGCTTAGAAGGAGTGGTGAAGTCTCCATCCATGATGAGGTGGCTAAACATGGTTTAGTGTGTGACATGATTAAGGTAAAAAAAGGTTAAAGGAGGTTTAAGAAAGAACCCCTCTTCTTGCCATAAATGGACTAATGACAAGTCAAAGCCCTCATGGCTTCATGTGGCTTGAGAATGGCTTGTTCATGGCTTCATTTGGCTTGGGAAAAGGTTGATTTGTTTCATGAAAAGGGTTTTAGAAATTTTTGACATTTAGGGGGTAATTTGACATGTGGCTTGATTTGGAATGATTTAATTGATGATTTTGAAACTTAGGGGTGATTTTGATCAAATGGATGATGAGGGGAAGTGTCATGTGGGCTTTAGGATGATTTGGGCTTTTAAAATTTAATGAAGATGGGTTTTTAAGAAGGTTTAAGGGAAGTGGGCTTTTAAGTTTAAGGATGTGTTCATGGATGGGAATTTTTGTAAAAGTTTGGGCCAAATAGTTGTTGGTTTTGGTTTAGGGATGTTTCATGAATAATTTGAAATAGATTTAAGGTAGTTTGGGTTTGAATTGGGTTGAATTTGGGTTTATTTGGTAAATGGGCCAATGTAGGTCAAATTGGGCTAACTTGGGCCAATGTTGGGCTAGGGTTGAAATTGATGTAAAATAAATGTTGAGAAATGTTTATGGGAGTGTTTCAAAGAGGTTTTGGCTTTGGTTGGGTTTTGATTTTGAGGTTTGGGCCTATTTGGGTTAGGTTTGGGTTTAGGTCAAAATTGGGCTTTTTGATTTTGGGTTGAATTTGAGTGGGGTTTGGGTCAAAATCTTGGGCAAATCATGTTAGTGTTTTGTTTATGGGGATGTTAAGGAAGGTTTAGAAAAGATTTGGGGTTAATTGGAGTTGAATTGGGTTAGTTTGGGCTAAGTTTGGGTCATGGGTCCAAATTTGGGCTTTAAGGCCCAAAGTGAAATTGGATCCAAATGTCAATCAAATTGGACTTAGATTTGGTCTAAATTGGTATTGGGAATGTTGAATTGAAGTTTAGAATTGAATTGGACCAGAATTTGGGTCAATTGGATAGGTTTGGTTTAACATTGGGTTCACTTTGGGTTAAAATGGGTCAATTTGGGGGTTTTGTCAAAAGTAGGGTAAATTGACAAAATTGACCCATGGTATAGTTGGACAAAATGAAATTGGGAATATTTAGGATTTTCTGGAATTTTCTGGGAATTTTTTGAATTTTTGGATTTTTAGGCCAAGAAGGGTATTTTGGGTATTTGGAGGGTATTGGGGGGTATTTTTGGAATCTTTGGTATTTTTGGGTATGGATGATCAATTTGAGTGATGTGGAGATGTTTGGGATTGATTTTGGAAAATTTTGGGTAATTTGGAAATTTTGCAAAAATTTGGGTAATTTCGAGGGTTTTGGGTAGGTTTAGTAGGTGTAGGGTCTCGGGGGTCAAAAATTGAAAATTTGGGAAATTGGAGATTGGGTGAATTTAGGTGGAAAGAAATCATTTTGGTTGAGCCATGAAACCATTTCAAGCCCATATGAGCCATGAGAGGACTCATTTGAGGCATTCACTATGTTGTTCCTAACCTCTTGCGCAAGGGCTCGGGGGTTAGGGACCATCCATGTGAATCACCTACATGAGTCAGGAGGTCAAGTTGGGTATGGGTGTAGTTTTAGGAGGTGTGTCGGAGTGTAGTGTGTAAGTGTATGTGTAAGTAAGTGTATGTGTAAGTCAGCCCCTTCACTGCACCGGGCCACCTGCAGGCGGTCCCTAAGGCCAAAGAGTCCTATAGGAACTCATCCTTTAAACTTCCACATTTGATTTCAACCCTCTAGGTGATTAGGGGTCTATAGTCAAGTTTGTGGAGTTTGCAGGGAGTTTAGAAGTGGTTTGAATTTCTAAAAGGTGGGTCCCAATTCTAGTCCTCTAAGATAGTCAAAGGAAAAGCCTAAGGCTAGATCCTAAGCACTAAAAAGAAGAAGGGAAGACCTCATCAAAAATGAGGTCAACAAGCGGATCTCAGTTACTTTCAGGAGAATGGACGACAGCAAGATACCTTACCATTTCCAACCAGACCCAGAGCTAGAGAACCTCCGGCCTTACGAGCTGTGAGTTACATGGGAAATATCACACCTCCAACGTACATCCAGTCGGCATCCTCGCAAGGATGGCTTGGAAGGTGATGTTATCGACCATGTACCCCACTATTCGGACATGGATTTTTGACGGATGCTTCTTTTGATGGATCGACAAAGATCATACACGATCCATTTTGAGTCTACATGGATTGTATGAGATATATTCCAGATCGAGTTGTATGATGTATTTTCAACATGATTGGAATGAAAGTGACCATGTCACATTTTTGGCCTTCACCTCTTTTGTGCAAATTGATTGGGAAACGACATTAAAGTTAAATGAACTTCGAACAAAGAACAGAAAAGAAATAAAAAAAAGAAGAATAAAAGAAAACTTTCCTAAAAAAAATCTTAAAAAATGACAAACACCAAATTCACATGAACATTAAATAAACGATAAAATAAAATTTGAACCATTAAAAGATAAACGAAATCAACACAAATCTCAAATTCCATCCTTCCAAATTTCAAATCAAATTTCAAATTCAATCTTTCCAAATTCGAATCAAATTTCAATCTTTTCAAATCACAAATCAAATTCTCAATCAAATTCCAAATCCACTCCCGATCAAGTTTCAAACTTAATCTTCCAAATTTCAAATCGAATCTTAAATCAAATCTCAATCGAGTTCAAACTCATCCTTCCAAATCTCAAGTTCAATCTTTCCAGATTTCAAATCTCAATCAAATTCAAACTTTTGGGTCGAGGATTTTACATCCAAGACTGCACTGCTTTAGGATTCTTTCCTATTGCACTGAAATACATCAAATTCAAACTTTTGGGTCGAGGATTTTACATCCAAGATCGCATCGCTTAGGATTCTTTCCCTATTGCACTTGAAATACATCAAATTCAACCTTTTGGGTCGAGGATTTTGCATCCAAGATCGCATCGCTTTAGGATTCTTTTCCTATTGCATTCGAAATACATCAAATTCAAACTTTTGGGTCGAGGATTTTACATCCAAGATCGCATCGCTTTAGGATTCTTTCCTATCGCACCGAAATACATCAAATTCAAACTTTTGGGTCGAGGATTTTACATCCAAGATCGCATCGCTTTAGGATTCTTTCCTATTGCATTCGAAATACATCAAATTCAACCTTTTGGGTCGAGGATTTTACATCCAAGACCGCACTCGCTTTAGGATTCTTTCCTATCGCACCGAAATACATCAAATTCAAACTTTTAGGTCGAGGATTTTACATCCAAGACCGCACCGCTTTAGGATTCTTTTCCTATTGCACTCGAAATACATCAAATTCAACCTTTTGGGTCGAGGATTTTACATCCAAGACCGCATCGCTTTAGGATCCTTTTCCTATCGCACCGAAATACATCAAATTCAAACTTTTGGGTCGAGGATTTTACATCCAAGACCGCATCGCTTTAGGGTCCTTTTCCTATTGCACTGAAATACATCAAATTCAAACTTTTGGGTCGAGGATTTTACATCCAAGACTCGCACCGCTTTAGGATTCTTTTCCTATCGCACTTGAAATACATCAAATTCAAACTTTTGGGTCGAGGATTTTACATCCAAGATCGCACTCGCTTTAGGATTCTTTTCCTATTGCACTCGAAATACATCAAATTCAAACTTTTGGGTCGAGGATTTTACATCCAAGACTACATCGCTTTAGGATTCTTTTCCTATTGCACTGAAATACATCAAATTCAACCTTTTGGGTCGAGGATTTTACATCCAAGACCGCACTCGCTTTAGGATTCTTTTCCTATTGCACTCGAAATACATCAAATTTAAACTTTTGGGTCGAGGATTTTACATCCAAGACTGCATCGCTTTAGGTTTCTTTTCCTATTGCACTCGAAATACATCAAATTCAACCTTTTGGGTCGAGGATTTTACATCCAAGTACCGTATCGCTTTAGGATTCTTTCCCTATTGCACTGAAATACATCAAATTCAAACTTTTGGGAAATTGGAGATTGGGTGAATTTAGGTGGAAAGAAATCATTTTGGTTGAGCCATGAAACCATTTCAAGCCCATATGAGCCATGAGAGGACTCATTTGAGGCATTCAGCTATGTTGTTCCTAACCCTCTAGCGCGAGGGCTCAGGGGTTAAGGACCATCCATGAATCACCTACATGAGTCGGGAGGTCGAGTTGGGTATGGGTGTAGTTTTAGGAGGTGTGTGGGAGTGTAGTGTGTAAGTGTAGTGTGTATGTAAGTGTATGTGTAAGTCGGCCCCTTCACTGAGACCAGGCCACTCGGTAGCAGTCTAAGGCCAAAGAGTCCTATAGGAACTCATCCTTTAAACTTCCACATTCGATTTCAACCCTACTAGGTGATTAGGGGTCTATAGTCGAGTTTGTGGAGTTTGCAGGGAGTTTAGAAGTGGTTTGAATTTCTAAAAGGTGGGTCCCGATTCTAGTCCTCTAAGATAGTCAAAGGAAAAGCCTGAGGCTAGATCCTAAGCACTAAAAAGAAGAGGGAAGACCTCATCGAAAATGAGGTCAACAAATGGACCCCAATAGGTGTGGTGGCTGACGGAGCACACGCGCGTATTGGTGTTGACCGAAGCGATCAACAAAACCAACACGAGATGTCCAAGTGACGAACTTAGGACGAAGTAGAAGAGTTTCTGGCTGGGGAGTGTCAAGTATATCTCTGGAATCGGAGATTCTTGAACTCTCGCTGGGGAAAGGTAAAGGAGGTGAATCCCAAATCACATGATCTGGGGGAATTTCGATTTTATTTTGTTTTATATTTTTATGTGTGAGTTTAGATTTCAACTTGGAGAGTTTTTTTTTTTTTTTTAGATTGAAGTTTTGTCAAAATTAATTTGAGGGATTTGATTTGAAATGAAAATTGGAGTTCGAGGTTTTAGATGTAATATCTCCGACCTCGAAAGAAAATTGAATTGATTAGATTGAATCGTTGCAATGAGAAGAGATCTCAGAGCAAAGTAGTGTTGGATATAAAATCCTTAACCTTAAGAGTTTGATTTTGATGTATTTCATTGCGATAGGGAAATGATCCTAAAGCAATGCAGTCTCGGATGTAAAATCCTTAACCCGGAATTCGATTTGATGTATTTCGATGCAATAGGAAAGAATCCTAAAGCGAGTGCGGACTTGGATGTAAAATCCTTGACCCAAAAGTTTGAATTTGATGTATTTCGATGCAATAGGAAAATGATCCTAAAGCGATGCGATCTTGGATGTAAAATCCTCGACCTAAAAGTTTGAATTCGAAGTATTTCGGTGTAATGAGGAAAGGATCCTAAAGCGATGCGATGCTTGGATGTAAAATCCTCGACCCAAAAGGTTTGAATTTTGATGTATTTCGGTGCGATAGGGAAAGAATCCTAAAACGATGCGATCTTGGATGTAAAATCCTCGACCCAAAAGGTTTGAATTTGATGTATTTCGGTGCGATAGGAAAAGGATCCTAAAGCGATGCGGTCTTGGATGTAAAATCCTCGACCCAAAAGTTTGAATTTTGATGTACTTCGGTGCAATAGGAAAAGGATCCTAAAGCGATGCGATCTTGGATGTAAAATCCTCGACCCAAAAGTTTGAATTTGATGTATTTCGAGTGCAATAGGAAAATAATCCTAAAGCAGTGCAGTCTTGGATGTAAAATCCTCGACCCAAAAGTTTGAATTTTGATGTATTTCAGTGCAATAGGAAAGAATCCTAAAGCGAATGCAAGTCTTGGATGTAAAATCCTCGACCCAAAAGGTTTGAATTTGATGTATTTCGAGTGCGATAGGAAAATAATCCTAAAGCGGTGCAGTCTTGGATGTAAAATCCTCGACCCAAAAGTTTGAATTTTGATGTATTTCGGTGCAATAGGAAAGAATCCTAAAGCGATGCGGTCTTGGATGTAAAATCCTCGACCCAAAAGTTTGAATTTTGATGTATTTCGGTACGATAGGAAAAGGATCCTAAAGCAATGCAGATCTTGGATGTAAAATCCTCGACCCAAAAGTTTGAATTTGATATTTGATTCGAGATCTGGAAGAAATTGAATTTGAATTTGATTGAGACTTGAAGCCTTGAAAGATTGAATTCGGAATTTTGGAAATTTGGAAGGATGAGTTTGAACTCGATTGAAATTTGATTTAAGATTTGATTTGAAATTTGGAAGATCAAGTTTGAAACTTGATCGAGATCGGATTTGGAATTTGATTGAGGATTTGATTTGAAATTTGTAAAGATGAAATTTGATTTCGAAGTTTGGAAGGATGGAATTTGAGATTTGTGTTGATTTCGTTTATCTTTTAATGGTTCAAATTTTATTTTATTGTTTATTTAATGTTCATTTGAACTTGGTGTTTGTCATTTTTCAGATTTTTTTTTTTTTTTTATTTCTTTTCTGTTCTTTGTTCGAAGTTCATTTAACTTTAATGGCGTTTCCCAATCAATTTGCACAAAAGAGGTGAAGGCCAAAAACGTGACATGGTCACTTTCATTCCAATCATGTTGAAAATACATCATACAACTCGATGCGGAATATATTTCATACAATCCATGTAGACTCAAAACGGATCGTGTATGATCTTTGTTGATCCATCAAAAGAATCATCTCGTCAAAAATCCATGTACGAATAGTGAGGTACATGGTCAATAACATCACCTTCCAAGCCATCCTTGGCAAGGATGCCGGTCGGATGTACGTTGGAGGTGTGATATTTCCCATGTAACTCACGACTTCGTAAGGCCGGAGGTTCTCTGGCTACGGGTCAGTTGGAAATGGTAAGGTATTTTCTTGTCGTCCATCCTCCGAAAGTAAGCGAGATTCGCTCCACCGGCACTCCCGGTATGCAATGCTTTGCGATATCTGCTCCGATTACTCTGCGGTATCATGACGGAACCCACCGGTAGAGGTATCTTCACCGGCCCTCGGAACTCACCGGGCCTCGCTATCCGGAGGTCGGATCCGAACATGATGTTACACTCATTCGAGAAAGAGACTGTGCAGAAGGTGCGACGAAGTCGTGGTGATCAATATGTGGGGGTATGCAGTCACCTCGTTTGTAGATGTTGATAATGCGGCTATCGGGTATGCAATCTGGCGCACTACCTCCATGTTATCAATCTTTTTACCATTCTCTTGATGACTAATGGCATCGGATCTACTTGCCCATGACGGAGTATTCCCGGTGGGTTTCCCTTCCCTGTCTTCGAGCAAGTTGTAGCAGCATCCGCATTGTATTGTGATTCTTCCTTTCCCCGGCATCCATCTCCGGGTTCCGAGTATGTGTTTTCCCTCAGGCGGCTCGCTCGGCCCATTCTTTTCGGATCCCGGATACAATCCACGATTTGCTGTTGTTCATACTCCGAGAATACGTCGGTGTGTAGCTCGAGGCCTTCTAGTATGTTGATTCTTCTTCCTTTAATTCTCTCGAAGTATTCGAAAGTTTTCTTTTCAACATTCCGCATCCTCTCCGGCCTCGTATTCCGGAATGATCCGAGTATGGCGAGGCCTCGTGACATATTGTGGGATATATGGTTCAATCCCTTCACGTTCCCCCGCATACCTCGGCTCCTCGTGGGATGATGCCCGTCGGGACATCCCCGGGTTGCTTCCGCAACAAGGTCATGCACTCGCTGGTGGTTCTATCCGGTGGCGTGGTAGCTCTTCTTCCTTCCGATCTTCGGAGATTTCCACAGTTCTTTCACGTTATTCTAGGAGTCGGCCTCCTTTCTTCGGAGTTCCCGGTGAACCGGTGTCCTCGAAATGCGAGTGCTCGGCATTAGCAATTGTCTCGTCGCGCCGGTCCGCAGCTAGTTTTGTTAACATTTTACGGATACGGCGATTCTTATTTCTTCGTTGCGTGGCCGTGAGAGTAGCTCTCCGAACTTCTTGAATCTCAGCGGGCGCGGCGGCCGACGAGCCGCCCTCAGCCGTAGCGACTACGGACTTCATTTTCTTGTCTTCTTCGGTGTTTGCTTTTCTTTTCTTGTTGTTGGATTGGTGGCTTGGGCCACCCACTTTCATCACCGTCCGTCCGGCGGTTCTTCTCGAATCGCGGGACCCGGCCACTTTCCTCGTACTCGTAGGCTCGCCGGTGCGAAATCCGAGTCAATCTCGATTATCGCTCCATCTTTCACCCTCTTTTCATCGAGTGCAAGGCTTACGCCATTCTTAAAGTTCAAGACCAACCGCCCGTTCGACATTTCCCTGCGAAAAGACAAGGAAAAGGATCAGAGGTTGTACTAAGAACAAGAACATTAAGAAAATGTTTATTAAAGATACATTTTTTATTATTCTTATATTTTATCAGGAATGAAGTAGGATAAGATCAGAAAAGGGACTTTGATTTGGAGAAGAAAACGAGGAAAACTTTATTATTTATTTATTTATTTATTTTAGCACATTTTATTATTTTTGGGTTCGGACCTAATCATGAGTAATTACTTCACCCGTGTTTCTTAGGGATGAAGAATTCATTCCTTCGAAAACATCGAGTAGCGTAATATTTTTTCAAGTATCGTCCGTTAATCGGAAGCATATGTCGTTCTCCCCGGCAATTCACTAAGTCGGTAGGAACCTCCCGAGTATACTTGCTTCAACCACAAACGGTCCTTCCCGAGTGGGTTCAAATTTTCCTCCCATCTTGCGGTGTGCAAGAATAGGTCTCTTGAGAACGAGAACTAAGTCACCAACTTTGAAGGTTCTTGGGCGGACCCGCCTTGTCATGGGCTTGAACCATTTTAGCTTGGTATAGTTCTAAATTCCGTTGCGCTGCAAGTCTTTTCCCTTCCAAGCTTTCTAATTCTTCGAGTCGTAATCCGGCGTTTTCTTCGTCGTGATCTTGTTTGCAACTCGCAATTCGAGTGAAGGAAGCCGAACCTCTAAAGGTAACACGCCTCGGACCCATACACCGCAGCGTAAGGTGTAGCTCGAGTAGGAGTTCGAAAGTTGTCCGGTAGGCCCATAAGGCTTCTAACAATTTCTCGTGCCAATTACTCTTATTATCGTCCAAGGTTTTCTTTAAGATTTGAACGAGAGTTTTATTAAAAGCCTCGCCGAGACCGTTTGCTCTTGGGTAGTAAATTGTTGAGTATCGCCGGTCGATTCCGTGTCTCCCGACAAAATTATTGATTTGTGTGCTTCGAATGCCGACCCATTATCCGAGATGATCTCGCGCGGCACTCCGAAATGGTAGCACAACTCGGTTCTCGAAAACTCGCAAGCACGTGGTGTGCTTTCACTTCTCTAAGCGGAACCGCTTCGCCCACTTGGAAAAGTAATCAGTAGCCGCAAGAATGAAGCGATGTCCTTTCGAAGATGGTGGTCTATCGGACCCACTATATCCGTGCCCCAACATTCAAATGGCCACGACGCAATTGTCGGATGTAGCACATTTGGAGGTTGGTGTAGAACCACTCCGTGCACTCGGCATTGGTGACGGCTCTTGGCGATTTTCATACGGTCGGTCATCATCGAGGGCCGTAGTACCCTAGTCTTTTAATTTTCATTTTCATCTTCGGACCCGACCGGTGAGCGCCACGAGTCCTGAATGCACCTCTTTAACGATTTCACGGGCCTCGGACCCGCTAGCACCTTAGCCACATTTGATCAAAAGACCTTCGTATAATGTGTTGTTTATTAATGCGTAGGACAGAGTTCTTTTCTTGATCCGATGGCTAGCGACCTATCGTCCGGTAGCTTTCCGTTTTGCGGTAGTCTTATCGATCGGCCGTCGCCGATCTTCGTGTTTTTCGTCACCGTCGCAACTACTTCTTTTTCTTCTTCGATTTGTGTATTGTGTCTATGTCAGTCTGTGATAGGACTCGACGTCCGTGAGCCGACACTTCCACCGATTCATCTCGCAAACGTGCAAATTCTTTTGCGAGATCGAGCTAAAGCATCTGCTAGAGCATTTTCTTTCTAGGAATCTTGTAGATCGTTACATTCGGAATCTGTTCCAACAATCAGACAAGCATACTCGGAAGTATTGTTCGAGTCTCGGCTTTAAAATTCTCGTATTGTCCCGCAATCCGTCGAATGATTAACCGTGAATCCCCGTAGATGTCGATGTCCGTTATCCCCATTCGAATGGTTAATTCCAATCCCGTTATGAGGGCTTCGTATTCTGCTTCGTTGTTTCGTACACGGTTCGTCAAGTGGTAGGAGTATCTTAACATCCCCCGCTCCGTGTTATAAAGATTAGCCCGATTCCTCGCCTTACCGGCACTATCACTTGCGATTCTTCGTCTTTGTGTGTCGAAGATGCTCCGTCAAAATATAATTCCCAACGTCGATCGTCAAGGTCTTCTAGGTTCATTATTTGTTCATCCGGCAGATCGTCATCGAGAGGAGATTCGGCCGCAAAGGGTGTGCTGCGAGGAAGTCCGCTAAGACTTGTCCCTTTACGGCACGCAGAGGCACGAAAGTTATATCGAATTGCAATAATATCATTTCGATCATCCGGCAAGTCCGCTCGGAAAGTGTTGGACGAGTCATCAAGTATTGCAATGGATTGAACTTCGAAATCAAGTTGACCTTATGAGAAAGCATGTAGTGCCCGAGCTTTTGAGCGGCGAAGATCGTGGCCAAACAATGCTTTTCAATTGCGGGATACCTTACTTCCGTCTGGAAGTAAACGACGGCTTAGCAAGTAAAGAGCATTTTCTTTACCCTCATCATCGACCTGGCCAACGTGGCTCCGAGAGAGTCATCTAAAGCCGCGGTGTAAAGTATCGCCGGTCTACCCGAGACTCGGATCTGCTAAGACAGGAGGTGTCATTAAATATTGTTTAATGTCTTCGAAGGCCTTCCGGCATTTCTCTTCCCAAATAAATTTCGGCGTCCTTTTTAACTAGTGCCGAGAAAGGCCGACACCTACTCGATGTGTTCGAGATAAAGCGTCGAAGATATGCCAGCTTCCTTGAAAAGATCGTAATTGTTTTAAGGTTTTGGGAGGCGGCATTTCTAATATAGCTTTAATCTTCTCCGGTCGATTTCAATTCCACGATGTCGGACAACGAATCCTAAGAATTTCCCGGAGGTGACGCCGAAGGCGCATTTTAAGGGATTCATCTTAAGGTTAAATTGTCTTAATCGTTCGAAAACAATTCTCAAATCATACGTGTGGTTTTCCTTTACTTTGCTTTTGATGACGACATCGTCCACGTAGCACTCGACTTGATTGTGGATGAGATCATCAAAAATTCTTGTCATTGCTCTTCTGGTAAGTTGCTCCCGCGTTCTTCATCCGAATGGCATCACCGTGTAGCGAAAATACTCCGATCGGCGTTCGAATGCCGTAAGCTTTTCATCTTCTGAGCCATTTTTATCCGGTCGTATCCCGAAGATCCATCCATGAATGAGAATATTTCATGTGTTGAAGTAATGTCGATCATCGGCCCTGGAATCGGTAGAGGAATTCATCTTTTGGACATGCCTTGTTTAAATCTCTCGAAGTCCACACGCATTCGATCCGACCATTCTTCTTCTCGATCGGCACTACATTGGCTAGCCAAGTCGGGTATTGTTCTTCACGGACAAATTTAGCGTCTATTAGCTTTTTAACTTCGACTATGACTTGTTGTTCGATTTCTAGACGCATTCTTCTCGGGACCTTGTCCGGATCGGAACGAGTAGGATCCACTCCTAGCTTGATGACTCGCAACCTCTCGGGGCTAATCCTGCATTTCATCGTAGCTCCAAGCAAAACAGCTTCTTAAATTCCATTAATAACTTGATTATTTCTTCGCAGTCTTCTTTATTGAGTAAGGAGCTAATAAAGGTAGGCCTAGGCTCTTCGCTAGTACCTAAGTTAACTTCCGTTAACTCATCTATCGTGGATTTAATTTCTTCTTCGAATTCCGGTGGAGCGTCTCCACTCAGTAAATCTTCGAGTTCGTCCGTAGTTTCCATGCAGTTTTCATTGGACTTGCAAGTGACAACCAAGCAAAATTCGCATCGTCAACCGACCCTACCGTGCCGAATCCGAGTCCATACTTTGAATCGGTGGACGACCGGAGTTATTCCATAACTTTTCAAAATGTTGTGATCGGCCTCTTGTCCATTGTCGAGGTAAGAAACCACGTTGAATTAAATTTTGAACACAGTGGAGAGTACCACTCAAAAGGTAATTCCATTAATTTCGATGAAGTGACATCTTCGAATTGTACATTATTTTCGCCTTTGGAGGAAGAAGCACCACTGGTAGAATTCTGATTGGCCTTGCACCGTCATTACGTACCTCTTTGACCACCATACCCTCCATCTTGCTAGATCGGATCGGGGTTAGGGTCATAGTATGTACATAGTGGTTAATCTTCTCGTACATTGATTTGTATTCTTCGTTCTTTTCATCTTCGAGGGGATCTTGTATTGCGCCTTCTTTCGACTTATTGTCGCCGCTTCTTGCTCGATTTCTTTTTCTTCTTCGTAACTATCATCCCATTCAACATTGATGGTCGGTTTCCTCTCGTCCAATCGTCCTAGCGTCTCTACCACGGCCTCGTCCCCGCCTCGACCTCGGATGCGAGTTGTGGAGAAACCTTCACCATCTCTCCGAAGGGAGTGGTGAGTGACCGTTGGACTAGAACTTCGTGTTCTTCGTTGTCTCGAACTTTCTTTGCTTCATTTGTTACGGTATCTCTCGGAGAAGATTGTTTTCTTCGGCGGTGCATAATAAGCCGCATCTTCATGGATTCCAATTTCATGTACGGAGAATGGTTGCAAGTCACTCTTTGATGCACTCGCTCCTCCATCGTAAGATTTCGATGCACTCGGTGTAGAGATGATGGTACCATCCCGTTTTCATGTATCCATGGTCGGCCCAAGAAAGCGTCGAACGACGTTTCCGAATCGATTATGTGAAATTTCGCGGTTGTCTTTGCTAAGTCACCGGTCTTCATCGGCAGCTGTTATTGACCCGAGGGCTCTTTCTCCTTTCCGGTCGAATCCTCTTAATAACATTTTGTCGGCCTCGAGCTCACGAGCATCAATTTCCAAGTATGCTAGTGTTCGAAGACTCATTATATCGATCGATGCTCCCGGATCCACCAATACTCGAGTAATACGGTAAACGGGCT
>JAKZJZ010002248.1:0-18737 GCA_022702705.1 Papilionanthe hookeriana x Papilionanthe teres
GCCACTGGTTTGTGGATGATAAGCAGTTGATATCTTATGAATAATGTTAATTTTTTCTACTAGTTTGTGAATATATTTATTTCTAAAATGAGATCCTCCGTCGATGATAATCACTCTCGACATTCCAAATATAGTAAAAATATTTTTCATTAGAAACTTCGAAACACTCTTAAGCATCACATCGAGATAAAGCTTCGTGCTTCAATCCATTTAGAAACATAATCGACAACAACTAATATATATGAGTTTCCAAATGAAGGAACAAATGGTCCCATAAAATCTAATCCCCAAACATCAAAAATCTCAACTTCTAATATAAAATTTAGAGGCATTTCATTTCTTTTAGATATATTACCTACTCGTTGGCATTTGTCGCAAGTTCTGATATATCTATAAACATCTCTAAAAAAAGTAGGCCAATAAAATCCAGATTGTAAAATTTTAAAAGTGGTTTTATCTGTTCCAAAATGTCCTCCAAAATCAGAATCATGACATTTCTGAATGATTTGTTCGTTTCTTCATAAGGCACACATCTTCTAATTATAAGATCCTTACATTGCTTATATAAATATGGTTCATCCCAAAAATATGTTTTAGCATCATGAATGAATTTTTTCTGTTGTTGCAAAGTTAACATAAGTGGTAAAATATCACTTACAATATAATTTACCATATCCGCATACCATGGTATTTTTCACTCATTTATATTATATAGTTGTTCGTCAGGAAAACTGTCAGTAATTTCATTATCAGTGTCAGATAATTCATTATATTCTAGCCTTGATAAATGATATGCAATTCGATTATCAGTTCCCTTTTTGTTAATGATTTCAAAATCAAATTCTTGCATTATTAAGATCCATCTAATTAATCTAGGTTTGAAATCTTTCTTTTGCATTAGATATTTAATAGCAGAGTGATCAGTATGCACAATACATTTAGTTCCAATTAGATAATGCCTAAATTTATCAAAAGCATAAAAAATGCTAATAGCTCTTTTTCGATAATCGTATAATTCATTTCGACGATTATTAAGAGTTATACTTAACATAATATATAACTTTGAAAATTTTATCATATCTTTGCCCAAATCTTGCTCCTATAAGCATAATCACTAGCATCACACATAAGTTCAAATGGTTTCTCCCAATCAGGTGAAACTATTATAGGTGTTGTAATTAATTTATCTTTTAATAATTCAAAAGCATTTAGACATTCAATTGTGAATTCAAATTTCTTGTCCTTTTCTTAAAGTTGGCATAGAGGTTTAGTAATTTTTGAAAAATCTTTTATGTAGCGTACGTAGAATCCAGAGCATGTC
Source organism: Papilionanthe hookeriana x Papilionanthe teres (assembly GCA_022702705.1). Classification (NCBI taxonomy): domain Eukaryota; kingdom Viridiplantae; phylum Streptophyta; class Magnoliopsida; order Asparagales; family Orchidaceae; genus Papilionanthe; species Papilionanthe hookeriana x Papilionanthe teres. The sequence goes on from JAKZJZ010002248.1 coordinate 1,322, forward strand.
CAGAAAACTACTTACCCCTTTTATCGTAGTTGGAGGTGGTAATTTAGCTATAAATTGAATTTTTGCAGGGTTTACTTCCATGCCATTTTTTGAAATTTTATGCCCTAATACAATTCCTCCTGCAACCATAAATTGACATTTCTCCCAATTTAGAACTAAGTTAGTTTTCTCGCATACCTCTAATACTTTTTCAAGATGATTCAAACATGCGTCAAATGACGTTCCAAATACAGAGAAATCATACATAAATACTTCTATTCCATCATCAATTAATTTACTAAATATGGACATCATACATCTCTGGAATGTTGCAGGTGCATTATATAATCCAAAAGGCATTCTTCGAAAAGCAAATGTTCCATAAGGACTAGTAAATGTAGTTTTCTCTTGATCCTCGGGAGCAATAGGTATCCGATGATAACCGGTATATCCATCTAAAAAACAAAAATATTTATGTCCTGTTAATCTATCCAACATTTGGTCTAGAAATGGTAATGGGAAGTGATCTTTCCGGTGGTCGCATTTAATTTTCTATAATCAATACATATACGCCATCCAGTAACTTATCTTATAAGTATTAAATCATTATTTTCATTAGCTTTGACGGTCACTCCTCCTTTCTTAGGAACACAATGAATTGGGCTTACCCAAGCACTGTCCAAAATATGATATATAATACCATTATCTAACCATTTTAATATTTCTTTCTTGACTACTTCTTTCATTATTGGGTTTAATCTCCTTCGGGGATCTACTCTTGGCTTATGTTCATTATCTAAAATAATTCTGTGCATACTGATTGAAGGACTAATTCCTTTAATATCTGCTAAAGTCCAACCAAAAGTTTTCTTATATTTTTTTAATGTGTCTAACTGGTTTTTGTTCTCGTGATTCATTCGATTCGAATCGATATAATAACTGGTAGGGTTGAATGGTTAACTAAGTAAGCATATTTTAAATGATTAGGTAAAATTTTTAATTCGAGTTCAGGAGGTCTAATAATTGACGAAATTATATTCTTTTCAGCGTTTTCAGTATTATCCAACATTTTAAATTTTTCCTGTATATAATCCAGTTTTTCATTATCTGCTTCTTCAATTAATTCAGTATTTTTTTTTCTAACTTTTCTTCATAATATCTTTTAAAATGTTCATTTTGCAAATGTTCAAGTATTTCCATTCGAAAACATTCATCTTTTTCTACAACAGGATATTTCATTGATTTTGCTATGTTAAAAGTTACTTTTTGATCGTTTACTCTCATAGTCAATTCTCCTTTCTGAACATCAATCATAACTTTTCCAGTGGTTGTTGACCTCATTTTTTATGAGGTCTTCTTTTCTCTCTTTAGTACTTAGGATCTAGCCTTAGGCTTTTCCTTTGACTATCTTAGAGGATTAGAATTGGGACCCACCACTTAGAAATTCAAACCACTTCTTAACTCCCCGCAAACTCCACAAACTTGATCGTAGACCCCTAATCACCTGAGGGTTGAAATCAAATGTGGAAGTTTAAGGGATGAGTTCCTATAGGACTCTTTGCGCCTTAGGGCCCTTACTCGGTGGCTTGGTCGGTGAAGGGCGACTTACACACACACTACACCTATACACTACACTTTCACACACATCCTAAAAACACACCCATACCTAACTTGACCTCCCGACTCATGAAGGTGATTCACATGGATGATCCTTAACCCCTAAGCCCTTGGCTAAGAGGTTAGGAACAACATAAGTGGATGCCTCAAATGAGTCCCTTCATGGCTCATGTGGGCTTGATATGGCTTCATGGCTCAACCAAAAATGATTTCATTCCACTTACAATTACTCAACATTCAATTTTCCAAATTTTTAATTTTTGACCCAGGGACCCTACACACTGTCTAACCTACCCAAAACCCTCGAAATTACCTAAATCCTCCAAAATTTCCAAATCACCCAAAATTCTCCAAAACCATTCCTAAACATTTCCTCACCAATCAAATTGATCATCCATAGCCAAAAATACCAAAAATTCCAAAAATACCCCCTAATACCCTCCAAATACCCAAAATGCCCCTCTTAAGCAAAAAATCCAAAAATTCAGAAAATTCCCAAAAAATTTCAGAAAATCCCAAATATTCCCAATTTCATTTTGTCTAACTACACCATGGGCCAATTTTGTCAATTTACCCCCACTTTTATCAAAATCCCCAATTTGACCCATTTTTAACCCAAAGTGAACCCAATGTCAAACCAAACCTACCCAATTGACCCAAATTCTGGTCCAATTCAATTCTAAACTTCAATTCAACATTGACAACACCAATATAGACCAAATCCAAGTTCAATTTGATTGACATTTGAATCCAATTTCACTTTTGGCCTTAAAGCCCAATTTGGACCCATGACCCAAACCTAACCCAAACCAAACCAATTTAACTCCAATTAACCCCAAATCTTTTCTAAACCTTCCCTAACATCCCCACAAACAAAACACTAACATGATTTGCCCAAAATTTAGACCCAAACCCCACTCAAATTCGACCTAAAGCCAAAAGCCCAATTTTGACCTAAACCCAAACCTAACCTGAATAAGCCCAAACCCCAAAATCAAAACCCAACCAAAGTCAAAACCTCTTTGAAACATTCCCATAAACATTTCCCAACATCAATGTTACATCAATTTCAACCCTAGCCTAACATTGGCCCAAGTTAGCCTAATTTGACCTACATAGGCCATTTTACCAAATGAACCCAAATTCAACTCCATTCAAACTTAAATCACTCCAAACTTATTTCAAATCATTCATGACATACCCCTAAACCAAACCCAAAAATTATTTGGCCCAAGCCTTTACCAAACTTTCATCCTAAAATCCATTTTAAAATCCAAAAGCCCACTTCCCTAAACCATTTTAAAAGCCCATCTTCACTAAATTTCAAAGGCCCAAAGCCCACATGACAACCCTATATCATCATCCATTGGATGAAACCATCTCCTAAGTTCTAAACCCATGATAAAATAAATCCAAATCAAGCCATATGCCAAATCCCATCAAATCACCCCTAAATTACCAAAATTTCTAAAATCCATTTTCATGAAATTGACCAAGCTTTTCCCCAAGCCAAAGACAAGCCATGAAGCCACTCTTAAGCCACATGCAAGCCATGTGAGTTGCTCACATGTGACCTTACCGCATTGGGCAAAAGGAGGAGATCCTTTCCACATTCCCATAAGGTGATTAACCACTCCCATGATTCCCCTTAACCACGCTTATGCCTAATTGTGCTTGGATGGTGACTTGACCCTACTGATTATGCTGAACCAAATCAATTTCCCTTCAGCCTAAACCAAGCATTGGGTGGTGCACCTAGCCCAAAAGGATGGGTTGACCCATTTGGAGCCAAAATGGCCTCTCCCCCATACCATTTTAATCCAAGCACTTTACACATGTCCATGGCCAATTGATTGCACAAACCTCCAGCCCTGACCCACCTGGACCTGAGGGTGACCCATGCCTGCCGGCCAGCCGCCTGGGTCGCCGGAAAACACCACACCCGAGAGCTCACATGTGAGCCAACATTGAAATTCTCCCTTGCTGAGCTGCCCCATGCCCAATGGCCACCATGGCTGTTCTTCTCCTCACCAGAGCGATCGATCCCAAGCCCTAACTCCCCACGAGAGCCTCCGACCGGCTTCATTTAAACACCCCTCTCTCGGCCATGGGAGAGGTGTCGAACCAACCTTAAGGAAACTCGCGCAAAATCATTCCGGACCACTCTCTACACATAGAGCACTTGATTCCCATTGGATTCCACCCCAATTCCCTCTATCCGAGCTCAATTTCGAGTTCGAGCTTCAAGACAAAACCGGGACACTTCTTCACAGGTGGACCAATCCCCAAATCGATTGATCCTACACCTTCACTGGACCGAGGAAGAAGTCCACCGACAAAAGCCCCCTCTCCGGACCACCCATTGCTTCCGGCCTCCAAGCTTTGTGATCGGGCTTGGTCGAAATCATACCTAGACAATTCACCGGACCGAGGGACTTCATTCGGAGCTTGCTTGGACCCGATCGAAGGCGACACAACCCTCGAATCGAAGCCACACTTCTCCGAGCTAAGGTATGAGCTAACTCTTTATCCCGAGCTTCGGAGATTCTCCATTTCAAATGCCTTAATTTCAATGCATGATCACCGTATAGATGTATTCGTCTCTTCAAGAAGAATCCATAGAGCACAAGAACCCAAAAATCCGTTAAGTATTGAGTGAGATATTAAGGATTTAGTGTGGACGGTTCTCGGGCTAGGAGGCTTGGGGACGATGAACGGATGTCGTTCATTTAATACACGTGCGAACGGACGGCCAGGATCACGCCAGATGAGGAGACGGAACGATACGGCCGGGCCCCGGAGCGGCGAGTCGGATGGCGACGTCGAACCGAAGCGCCTCGTGGCTGTTCGGGGATGCTAAGGTTGACGCGGCGCTGTCGGCATATTTTTTTAGGTTGTGTTTTATTTTGAAAAGGGGGTCGCCTAACAGAAATTATCGACGGATTTTTTAATTTAATTTAAATAAATAATTTGAAAAGTAGTATTTGATTTTGAAAATAATTTTAAATTTGAAGATTTTAAGATATGAAATCAAACCGATCTCACATCTCAAATAGTTTATATAAACGAGCACCGTACCACAAACCGTGTATCTATCCCGAAGAATAGTGCACATCGCTCGACGATGGGGCTCGATTAAATAAACTAGAAGATTTATGACATCCGTTTGGTCTCGCGAACCAATTTTATGTGCCGACAAATTCCCTCGCCTAATATGAAAACATTAAACATGGTTTATATTACTCAGGTTTTTAGAATTCCTATAAGGGCAAGCCCCTATAGTTAATTACATCTTAAGTGACTGGAATCACCTAAGAAAACTCTCGATAATAATCGATAGCTTCGCTCTCAAGAATTTCAAAGTTTAAGTTTTCAAAGGATTGAATTTTGAAATTTCAAAAGAGAATGAATCAAGTTTGGAACATTTTTGTTTTGGGAATTCAAAGGAAGAAAAGTAGGAGAAATCACGCATCCGAAGCGAACTTCGTAATTTCCCAACTATCCTATTGTTTGGCTTAGATTTAGGCAAGTCCTAATGTCTATTTAGTATTTCAATCTCGCCAATTTTAATTAATTAGGACTTATATTTATATGACATGATCATACAAATAGCTTCGAAGATGTGAGGGTTTATGTCGTATCGACGACTACCTCGTGAGTCCTAAGACCGGTTAGTGGCTTAATTTACATGACATGATCATGCAAATGCCTAACAAAGGTCGAGGGTTTATGTTGCACTGTGCAAACTACCTCGAAGTCCTATGGGTTCGTTATTTAATTCTAGGAAAGTTTTATTGAAGTAGACTCGAGTTTTGCTGATGTAGATTCAAGTTTTGCTCGATGACGATGGTCGTGCCGCCCACCATGCCCCGAGCTCCTTGTTGTCGCAGAGGTTTAGTTTTAGAATTCATAAATCGAGAGATGAGAAAAGTGTTTTGGTTTAGAGGAGTCTTAATTTCCAAGTGTCTCTTTTGTGTTTTAATTAAAACAAATCTTAAAGTTGATTATAACGACACCGGTTAAGATCCCACTCGGCTCCATCCTTCCGCATCATTATTTTTATCTGATTCACTTAGTCCGTATGAATTTGTTAAACTCAACTAAATGAGTTCCACACTTTCATTTAGACCGTGGAAATCCCGTTAGCAACACGTAGGTTACATCATCCGAGGTATTCCCGATCATCCAACGAGACGTTTTAATTTAGTTGTAATTGTAGTTTTGTGTTCTGTTTGTGATTAAATTTCGAGTTGTTTTATATTTTCAAATATCGTGGCGGTGAATTTTATCTTCGCAATGACTTTTAATTTAGTTTTGGTTTCAGCTTTAGTGGACTATCCTAAAGGTGTGGGTTTTCATGCAACAGATTGTTTATCATGCAAGAAAAGTAAGTGCAATGTGGTTAAATAAATTGCAATAATGTAAATTGTAAGAAAGTAAATTGCAATAAAATAAAAGCGTACTTGAGGGTCTTCCCGTCATCCCAAGCCGCACTTAAAACACAATTAGAATATTTAAGCAAGTTCCTGGTAAGAGCTAAGGGAAGGGTTATGGTTTTCTACCAAATTCCTAATCCTATACTTAGTCATTTCCTACGACGTCTAGTGTCTTTGTGTTTCGATTCGAGGACGATTTTCTTCATCAAAGAATAATTAAGTTCAATTGTTCTTATGGACGTCCTATCGTATCGAGGAAGTGCTTAAGACAAATCTTAAACATCTTTTCAATATTTCTAGGATTGTTTTAAGTCCAAATGAATTTAATTACACAAATGAATTAATCGTCCGGAATTCAAGTTTTGTTATCTTGCTCAGATGAACCGGACATTTGAATATCCTATAAGTGAAGTAACATTTCATTTAACGTTCGTTTAGAGTTATGATAACCAAAGCTCTCGAGGGCAAATCGGTGTTCAAATGGTTTATGATTTAATTTCAGCTATCTGGCTTAAATTTGAATAGTGTTCAAGTTGCTTCATATTTATTTTTGAATTTCTTTATGTCTTATGTAATGTTATTTAATTCAATTTCATTTAACTTTAATTTAATTTAATTTAATTTTAATTTTAATTTAATTTAATTTAATTCAATTTAGTTTCGATTTGATGTTAAATTAACTTAGTTTAATTTGATTTAATTTCCTTTAATTTAATTTAATTTGATTTAACTTTAATTTAATTTAATTTAATTTAATTTAATTTAATTTATTTTATTTGATTTAATTTAATTTAATTTAATTTAATTTAATTTAATTTAATTTAATTTAATTTAATTTAATTTAATTTAAATTTAATTTGATTATTTAATTTAATTTAATTTAATTTAATTTAATTTAATTTAAATTTAATTTGATTTTTAATTTTAATTTAACTCGAAAAATTTAAAAAGAGTTTAATAATTTAACTTTTTAACTTAATCCTTTAACATTTTAAAATTCAAATTTCGAGTTATCATTTTTAATTAGGAATTAAATATTATTGAAATGATTAATTTAGGGATTTTTAAATTAAAGAACAAATCTCTTCCTAAAAATATCCCTATTTTAATAGCTCCAATTTTATTATTCTTCCCAAATTTAATCAATTATTTAATTAAAGTTTATTTCAATTATTTTAAATTGTTTAATGGGTTTCTACCCTTTAATTGTTTAAATTTCAATCATCCAAGTCGATTAAGATCAAATATTTTACTTGTTAATTTTATTAAACCTAAAGTTTTAATTAAGGGTTAAAATTTTTTAATTACCATTTTGCCCTTCAAGCTTAATAATTCCATAACTCACTAAATCGAGCTCAAATGAACTCGAAATTTTTATGTGACTTCACTCATATGCCAATAAAGACATGAGAGGAGAAAATGTGATTTTTCCGTATTTAATTTATTTATGTAATTATTTTTGGTGGAAAATAAGAATTCCCAAGGAAAATTTAATAATATGACCAAGGAAAGTTTCTGTCCTTAAGAAAATTATGGGACATTCCTAATGACCGTATGACCACTTTGACCAATTTTGGTGATTTTTTGAATTATATTATTTTTATTATAATTATTTTAAGTTTTGGAGTATTAATTAATTTAAAAATAAAATAAAGGTTGAAAAATGAATTTTATATTTTTCAAAAATCTCTCTGATATCAAGGAAATCAGAGAATCAATTTTTGCAATTTTCTGATTTTTCTTTGATTTATTATAATTATTTTAGTGAAAATGCTAGAAAATACATTTTTTTTTAATTTTAAAATTACCCTAGTGGCTTTAAAATTTAATATCTCATAAAATAGACCTAAGAAAAATATGGGGTTTGTTCCTAAGTGATTAAAATTCAAAATGTGACATTTTGGTGAATTTTATTATTTTTATGATTTTTATTATTTTTTAATTATTAAAATATTAAAATAATATTAAAAATCAACTTTTTTGAAAATTGAAATTTTAATTTTCTTAAATTTCCCTGATATCGGAGAGGCTCCAAAACCAATTTGGTGAATTTTTAAAAAGTATTTTGAAAGTTATGAATTTTTAAAGTTTAAAATGACTAAATCGACTTAATCAACCCAATTAAGTAGGCTAACTGAGTCCAATCGACTTCAAATTTTTATGGTGGGTTCCTCTGATCCTAAAGGTCAGTGGAGAATTGATTTCAAGTCAATTTGATGTATGGTTAGCTCTAATTAATTAGGGATCTATTTTGGGTGTTTAAGCCAATTAGGGTTATTCCAAGTGAATTAATTCAAAAGCTATTTTTCCTAGTGTCCTCTCATTACAAGAGACATCACCAAATTTTCCTAGAATTTATTTCACAACATGCTAATTATCGGAATTAAAATACTCAAAACAATAACATGAATTTGAAAAATCAATAACTTTTCATAGGATGGCCTCCGACTTTGGAAAATTCAGTGAATGTTCCCAAGTTCGTAGGCTTCAAAAGCCCTATGGTCTCATGCCATGGTGAATTTCCTATATGCATGGAGAATTAAAACAATGCAGAGGGTAAATAAATTATTAAAAATAAAATACTTGATGAAATTAAATGATTTCTTTTCCACATTATTCTCCTCTGTTCACTGAGCAAGAGGGTATTTTTATTTTATTTTTATGATTTTCCTACACAAAGTTATGAATTTTTAAAGTTTAGTGAATTAAATAAATAGAAAAAATCCCTATTTTTCTATTTAAGTGATGCGGCGCCACCTCAACCTCGGTAGCTCCGAATGCACACGCGTCGCGCTCCAATTGGACGCTGCCGCTTGAGTCAGCAGCCCGGGTCCCGCGTTTCACGTACCATCTCCTGGTCCGACGCCATCTGAGCCGTCCGTCCGCACGTGTATTGAATGAATGACATCCGTTCATCATCCCCAAGCCTCCTAACCCGAAAACCGTCCATCTTCTGTGCCTAAGATCTCACTAGATACTCGACCAATTTTAACGTTCTTATGCTCTATGGATTCGTCTCGAGAAGACGAACACATCCATACGGTTTATGTGGCATGAAATCGGCTTAATGAAAATGGAGAATGTTCGAAGCTCGGGAAGAAGAGTGAGGCCATACCTTTGCTCGCAGAAGTGTGGCTTCGATCCGAGGGTTGTTTCACCTTCGATCGGATCTCGGCAAGCTCCGCATGAAGTCTCCCGGTCCGGTGAATCGCCTAGGTAGGATTTCGACCACGCCCGATCACAAAGCTCGGAGGCCGGAGCAACCGGGTGGCCCCGAGATGGGGCTTTCAGTGGGGAACTTCTCCTCTCGGTCCAACGAAGGTGTAGGACCAGCCAACTTGAGGATTAGCTCACCGCGGCAAAGTGTCCCGGTTTTCGAGCTAAAGTTCGAGCTCAAAATCGAACTCAACCTGGAGGGAATTAGGGCTGGAATTCAGCTGGGATCAAATGCTCTATGTATGGGAGTAGTCTCGGAACAATTTTGGCAGCAGTTTCCTTAAGGTTTGTTTCAAGACCTCTCATGGCCGAGAGGGGTGGTGTTTAAACAGAGAGGGCGAGGGCCTCCTGTGGAGAGTTAGGGCTCGGATCACCGCTAGGTCAAGGGCGAACAACCATGGTGGCCATCGGGCACGGGGCAGCTCAAGAAGGTAGAATCCCAAAGTCGGCTCACATGCGAGCTCTCGCCATGGTGTTTTCCGGCGACCCGGTGGCCGGCCGGCCATGCATTGGTCACCATCTGTCTCGTGTGGGTCGTGGCCGGGGTTTGGTGCATTCAATCGAGGTTCGACATGTGTAAAGTGGTTGAATCAAAGTAGAAAGGGGAAGGGGCCATTTTGGCTTATTTTGGTCAACCCATGCAAATGGGTCAGGTGCACCTCCCCAAGACCTCGGTTTCTGGGCCGAGGAGGTCGGTGGGTCAATCTCCCATGCGTGGCGGAGTCTCCATCAAGGATTAGGCGGCAAAGCATGGTTTAGAGTGCGACATGCTTAAGGTAAAAAAGGCTTAAGAAGGATTAGGAAAGGGGGTCCTCCTTTTTCCATTAATGGCTCGATCACATGTCAAACCCTCCATGGCTTCATGTGGCTCGTCCATGGCTCGCATGGCTTCGTCTTCGGCTTGTGGAAAAGCTTCGTCAATTTCATGAAAATGGATTTTAGGAATTTTTGGTAATTTGATGGAAATTTGTATGAAACTTGATTTGGAATGATTTGATGATGAATTTAGGACTTAGGTATCGAGTTTAATTGAAAGTATGATGAGGGGAAATGTCATATGGGCTTTCGAGACCAATTTTGGGCCTTTGGATGCGGTAAAAGACGGCTTTTAAAATGGTTTAAGGAATGGGCCTTTAAGTTTAAAAATGAATTTATGGATGGGAATTTTGTAAAGAGGTTGGGCCAAATAATTGTTGGGTTTAGCTCATGGATGTGTCATGAGTGACTCAAGCAAATCGGGGGTGATTTGGGTCTGAATCGGTCGAATTTGCTCTTTAGTGAATGGGCCAATATAGGCCAAAATGGGTCAAGTTGGGCCAATGTTGGGCTAGGGTTGAAATTGATGTAAAATTAATGTTGAGAAATGTTTATGGGAGTGTTTCAAAGAGGTTTCGACTTTGGTCGGGCTTTGATTTCGGGGTTCGGGCTCATTCGGGTTAGGTCTCGGTTTAGGTCAAAATCGGGCCTTTTAGCTTGGGGTTGAATTTGAGTGGGGTTTGGGTCTAAATTTTGGGCAAATCATGTTAGTGTTTTGCTTCATGGGGATGCTAAGGAAGACTTAGAAAAGATTCTGGGGTTAATCGAGTCGAATCAGTGAGTTTCGAGTTAGGCTCAGGTCATGGGTCCAAATCGGGCTTTAAGGCCAAAAGTGAAATCGGATCCAAATGTCAATCAAATTGACTTGGATTTGGTCTAGATTGGTGTTGGGAATGTTGAATTGAAGTTTAGGATTGAATCGGACCAGAACTTGGGTCAATCGGGCAGCTTGGTTCGACATCGGGTTCACTTAGTGGTTAAAATCGGTCAAATCGGGGTTTTGACAAAAGTAGGTAAATCGACAAAATTGGCCCATGGTGTAGTTGAACAAAATGAAATTGGGAATATTTGGGATTTTCTGGAATTTTCTGGGAATTTTCTGAATTTTTGGATTTTTGGGTCAAGGGGGCATTTTGGTATTTCGAGGGTATCGGGAGGTATTTTTGGAATTCTTGGTATTTTTGGCTATGGATGATCAATTCGAGTGATGTGGAAATGTTTGGGATCGATTTTGAGGAATTTTGGTGATTTGGAAATTTTGCAAAAATTCGGTAATTTCACGTGGTTTCGTAGAGCTGAAGTGTGTAGGTCCCGTGGTCAAAAATCGAAAATTTGAAAATTCAAGATCGGGTGAATATAAGTGGAATGAAATCATTTTGGTTGAGCCATGAAGCCATATCAAGCCCACATGAGCCATGAAGGGACTCATTCGAGGCATTCACTATGTTGTTCCTAACCCTCTTAGCCAAGGGTTTAGTGGTTAAGGACCATCCATGTGAATCACCTACATGAGTCGGAGGTCAAGTTAGTATGGGTGTGGTTTTAGGAGGTGTGTGAAAGTGTAGTGTATGAGTGTAGTGTGTGTGTAAGTCAGCCCCTTCACTGCACTGTGCCACCTGTAGGGCTCCTAAGGCCAAAGAGTCCTATAGGAACTCATCCTTTAAACTTCCACATTCGATTTCAACCCTCTAGGTGATTAGGGTCTACAATCAAGTTTGTGGAGTTCATGGGAGTTAAGAAGTGGTTCGAATTTCTAAAAGGTGGTGGATCCCAATTCTAGTCCTCTAAGATAGTCAAAGGAAAAGCCTAAGGCTAGATCCTAAGTACTAAAGAGAAGAAGAGAAGACCTCATCAAAAATGAGGTCAACAAATGGACCCTCAATAGATGTGGTGAGCCGACGGAGCACACCGCGCGTATCGGTGTTGACCGAAGCGATCAACAAAACCAACACAGTATGTCCAAGTGACAAACTTAGGACGAAGTAGAAGAGCTTCCGCTGGGAGTGTCAAGTATATCTCCGAAACCGGAGATTCCCCGAACTCCCGCCTGGGAAAGGAGGTGAATTCCAAATCACATGATCTCGGGGATTTCGATTTAGATTTCATTTTGTTTCAATTTAAGTTTCGATGTGTAAGTTTTAGATTTTGATTTTTTATTTTAAATCGAGGTTCGATTTAAAATTTATTCGAGAAAATTTGGATTTGAAACGAGAATTGAAACCTAAGTTCCAATCTCGGATCGAAAAGGAACCGGAATTTAGGTACTCACTCGGAATGAGAATCGAGATTAAGTGTCGATCGAAAAGGATGAGAATCGAATTTAGGTATCGACCTCGAAAGTTTAAACGAAGCCGGAGTCGAAATTTAAGTATCAATCCCGGAGAGAATCGAAATTTAAGTATCGGTCTCGAAAGATGGGAGGCGAATTTAGGTACTCGTCCCCGAAAGAGAACTTGAATTTAGGTATCGGCCTCGAAAGTCGAGAATTGAAATTTAGGTATCAATTCGATGAGAATCGAAATTTAGGTATCGATCTCGAAAATGAGAGTTGAAATTTAGGTATCAATCTCGAAGAGAGTCAAAATTTAGGTATCGACTTCGAATGAGAACCGGAATTTAGGTACCAGCCTCGAAAATTTTGAATTGAAATTTAGGTATCAATTCGATGAGAATCGAAATTTAGGTATCGATCTCGAATGAGAACCGGAATTTAGGTACTGCCTCGAAATTTTGAATTGAAATTTAGGTATCAATTCGGATGAGAATCGAAATTTAGGTATCGATCTCGAATGAGAACTCGAATTTAGGTACCAGCCTTCGAAATTTTGAATCGAAATTTAGGTATCAATTCGATGAGAATCGAAATTTAGGTATCGATCTCGGAATGAGAACCGGAATTTAGGTACTAGCCTTGAAGTTTAGAATTGAAATTTAGGTATCAATTCGGATGAGAATCGAAATTTAGGTATCGATCTCAGAATGAGAACTGGAATTTAGGTACCAGTCTCGGAAGTTTAGAATTGAAATTTAGGTATCAATTCGGATGAGAATCGAAATTTAGGTATCGATCTCAGAATGAGAACTGGAATTTAGGTACTAGCCTCGAAATTTGAGAATTGAAATTTAGGTATCAATTCGGATGAGAATCGAAATTTAGGTATCGATCTCGAATGAGAACTGGAATTTAGGTACCAGCCTCGAAATTTTGAATCGAAATTTAGGTATCAATTCGATGAGAATCGAAATTTAGGTATCGATCTCGAATGAGAACCGGAATTTAGGTACCAGCCTCGAAATTTTGAATTGAAATTTAGGTATCAATTCGGATGAGAATCGAAATTTAGGTATCGATCTCGAATGAGAACTGGAATTTAGGTACTGGCCTCGTAAATTTTGAATTGAAATTTACCGTGGAGATTCGGATTTAGCGAGAGATCGAAATGAGATATGAAAGTGTTTTATATCCCATGGGAATCAATCAAAGTCCGATTACTTGCGAAGGGTACAAACCCATGCCATCCGGATCAAATTGAAAACTCTTCGTGATTCCGAAATCATCCCGAGAGAGGGTTTCAAGGGAGGTCTAGAATAGATCTTGATTCAAGAAGGATTGGAGGGTTCGAGAAGATGGGTTTAAACCGGAATTTAGTTTCGAGCTTTAAATTTGTTTTGTTTGTCCTTTAACTATCCCGTTTTTGTTGTTTATTCGGTGTTCAACATTTTTTAGATTTTTAAGGAAAGTTTTCTTTTATTCCTTTTTTTATTTCTTTTCGTTCTTTGTTCGAAGTTCATTTAACTTTAATGGCGTTTCCCAATCAATTCTGCACAAAAGAGGTGAAGGCCAAAAATGCGACATGGTCACTTTCATTCCAATCATGTCGAAGATACATCATACAACTCGATCCGGAATATATTTCATACAATCCATGTAGACTCAAAACGGACTATGTATGATCTTCGTCGATCCATCCAAAGAAGCATCCGTCAAAAATCCATGTCCGAATAATGGGGTACATGGTCAATAACATCACCTTCCAAGCCATCCTCGGCAAGGATGCCGTATGGATGTACATCGGAGGTGTGATATTTTCCATGTAACTCACAACTCGTAAGGCCGGAGGCTCTCTAGCTCCGGGTCCGGCCGGAAATGGTAAGGTGTCTTCCCGTCGTCCATCCTTCCGAAAGTAACCGAGATTCGCTTCACCGGTACTCCCGGTATGCAATGCTTAGCGATATCCGCTCCGTTGCCCTTCGCGATCATGACGGAACCTACCGGTAATGGTATCTTCACCGGCCCCTGAACTCACCCGGGCCTCGCTATCCGGAGGTCGATCCGAACATGATGTTACATTCGTTCGTGAAAGAGACCGTGCAGTAAAGGTCCGACAAAGTCGTGGTGATCTATGTGTGGGGGTATGCAATCACCCCGCTCGTAGATGTTAATAATGCACCGCTGGGTATGCAATCACTGCGCACTCTCCATGTTATCAATCTCTTTACCATTCTCTCGATGACTAAGTGGCATCGGATCCACTCGGCCATGACGGAGTATTCCCGGAGGGTTTCCCTTCCCGTCTTCCGCAAAGTCAGTAACAAAGATCCACATCGTATCGTGATTCTTCCTTTCCCCGGCATCCATCTCCGGGTTCCGAGTATGTGTTTTCCTCAGCGGCCCGCTCGGCCCATTCTTTTCAAATCCCGGATGCAATCCACGATTTGTCGTTGTTCATACTCCGAGAATACGTCCGTGTGTAGCTCGAGGCCCTCTAAGATATCGATCCTTCCGCCTCCGATTCTCTCGAAGTATTCAAAAGTTTTCTTTCGACATTCTCGCATTCTTTCCACTCGTACTCCGGAATAATTTGCAAATGGCGAGGCCCCGTGACGTATCGTGGGATATACGGCTCGATTCCTTCACGTTCTCCCGCATACCTCGGCTCCTCGTGGATGATGTCCGTCGGACATCCCCCGGGTCGCTTCCGCAACAAGGTCATGCATCACCTGGTGGTTCTATCTCGGTGGCGTGGTAGCCTTCTTTCTTCTCGGTTTTTGTGAGATTTCCCCGGTCCTTTCCGTCATCCCAGGAGCCGGCCTCCTTCTTCGGGTTCCCGGTGAACCGGTGTCCTCGAAGTGTATGTGCCGGCAAGAAGAATCGTCTCGTCGCGCCGGTCCGCCGCTAGCTTGGTTAACATCTCGCGGATGCGGCGATTCTTATTTCTTCGTTGCGTTGTCGCGAGAGTAGCTCTTCGAACTTCTGAATCTCTCGCGGGCGCGGCGCCGACAAGCTCGCCTCTCCGCCGTAGCGACTACGTACTTCATTTTCTTATCTTCTTCAGTTGTTCGCCTTTCTTTTCGTCGCCGGATCGGCGGCTCGGGCCACCCACTTTCATCACCGTCCGCTCGGCAGCTCTTCTCGCCAACCGGGACCCGACCACTTTCCTCGTATCGTAGGCTCCGCCGGTGCGAAATCCGAGTCAATCTCGATTATCGCTCCATCTTTCACCCTCTTTTCATCGAGTGCAAGGCTTACGCCATTTCTAAAGTTCGAGACCAACCGCCCGCTCGACATTTCCCCGCGAAAAGACAAGGAAAAGGATCGTGGTCGTACTAAGAACAAGAACATTAAGAAAATGTTTATTAAAGACATTTTTTTATTACTTCGTATTTTTAAATTTAACAGGAATGAAGTGGATAAGATCAGGAAAGAGATTTTGATATGGAGAGAAAACATGGAAAACTTTATTATCATGATTTTATTTATTTTAGCACATTTTTTATTATTTTTGGGTTCGACTCAACTATAAGTAACTACTCTCGCCCGTGTTTCTTAGGGATGAAGAATTCATTCCTTCGAAACATCGTAGCAGTAATACTTTTTTAAGTATCGTCCGTTGATCGAAGCATATGTCGTTCTCCCCGCAATTCACTACCGGTAGAACCTCCCGAGTATACCGCTTCAACCACGAACGGCCCTTCCCAAGTGGGTTCAAATTTTCCTCCTATCTCGCGGTGTGCAAGAATAGTCTCTCGAGAACGAGAACTAAGTCACCAACTTTCAAGGTTCTCGGCGACCCGCTTGTCGCGGCTCGAACCATCTTAGCTCGGTATAGTTCTAAATTCCGTTGCGCCGCAAGTCTTTTCCCTTCCGTGCTTTCCAATTCTTCTAGCCGTAATTTGGCGTTCTCTTCGTCGTGATCTTATTTGCAACTCGCAATTTCGAGTGAAGGAAGCCGAACCTCTAAAGGTAACACTCGCCTCGGACCCATACACCGCAGCGTAAGGTGTAGCTTCGAGTAGAGTTCGAAGGTTGTCCGCAGGCCCATAAGGCTTCTAATAACTTCTCGTGCCAATTTCTCTTATTGTCGTCCAAGGTTTTCTTTAAGATTTGAACGAGAGTTTTATTAAAAGCCTCGCCGAGGCCGTTTGCTTCGGGTAGTAAATCGTCGAATACCGCCAGCCGATTCCATGTCTCCCGACAAAATTGTTGATTTGTGTGCTTCGAATGCCGACCCATTATCCGAGATAATCCCGCGCGGCACTCCGAAACTGGAGACAACTTGGTTCTCGAAAACCAGTAAGACGTGGTGTGCTTTCACTTCTCTAAGCTGAACCGCCTCGCCCACTCGGAAAAGTAATCCGTAGCCGCAAGAATGAAGCGATGTCCTTTTCAAGATGGTGGTTCTATCGGACCCACTATATCCGTGCCCCAACATTCAAATGGCCACGACGCAATTGTCTGGATGTAAGCACATTCGGAGGTCGGTGTAGAACCACTCCGTGCACTCGGCATCGATGACGCTCTTCGCGATTTTCATGCAGCCGGCCATCATCGAGGGCCGCAGTACCCTAGTCTTTTAATTTTCATTTTCATCTTCGGACCCGACCGGTGAGCGCCACGTAGTCCCGAATGCACCTCTTTAACAATTTCACGGCCTCGCACCCGCTAGGCACCTTAGCCACATTCGATCAAAAGACCTTCCGTATAACGCGTTGTTTATTAATGCGTAGGACGCAGTTCTTTTCGATCCGATGAGCTAGCGACCTATCGTCCGGTAGCTTTCCCGTTTGCGTGTAGTCTCATCAATGGCCGTCGCCAATCTTCTCGTGTTTTCCGTCACCGTCGTAACCGATCCTTTTTCTTTTTCTCGATTTATGTATCGTGTCTATGTCGAGCCGCGATAGGACTCCGACGTCCGTGAACCGACACTTCCATCGATTCATCTCGCAAACAAATTCTTTGCGAGACGGCTAAAGCATCCGCTAAAGTATTTTCTTTCTCGGGAATTTGATTGTCACATTCGAATTGCTCTAACAATCGAATTCGCAGCAATACGCAACTGAACGAAGTACAA
>JAKZJZ010002249.1:0-18734 GCA_022702705.1 Papilionanthe hookeriana x Papilionanthe teres
TTTTACTAACTTTGATTGATTTTAAGAATAGAATTATTTAACTTAAAGAAGAATGAGAAAAAAGAATTTTTCTATTCATGATAGAAATAATAGAAATTTAGAAATATTAAGTAATAAAAAATTGTCACTTGAAAAAGAAAAGATTGGAATTCTTTTTGAATTTTTATTTATGTTATAATAATTAAGTGGAGATGTATAAGTTTTGAAAATATAAGTTATGGATAGTGAAGTTCAAAACCATTAACAGGCTATCCAGATATAGTAATCCTCTCTATTGAAAAGAAAAAAGAAAGAAAAGAAAAGAAAAGATATAGAGGAGAAGCTTGAGGAAATGCCTAATCAAAAATTGGCTTCACTTGAATTATCTTATAGGAAGAAAACTGATTACATACTTTACTTAATTTTTATGCATAAATATTTATTTAAAAAAGATTTTTCAAGAAGATCTTTTTCTTGTAAATAATCTATGAAAGCTTAATATAATATACTTCTATTATCTTCAAAATGAATGAAAAGTTTGAAATCTTATGATTTGGTAGTTAAATATTCTTTAAATTTTAAAATTAAACCTAGTTAGTGAAATTGGGTTAATAATTTACTAAAGACTTTATAAAATCAAAAATTATAAGGAATCTTAAATATTTATCTTTTATTTCCAAAAGTTATATTTTATGTAGTAAAAAGAGTTACTTGAGGACAAGTAACATTTAAGTTTGTGGGATTTTGATCTATAAAAAAAACCTATTTCTTTATGTCTTAATTCTTATTAATTTCTAAGGATATTATGCTTTAATGAAAGGTATTTTTTGTGTTTTTGGATGTAGGTAAAGTAAAAAGGTCTAAGAAGGAAAAATGAGTAAAAAGGAGCAAAAATGGAGCATAATACCAAAAGTATAAAAAACAATATGGCCTGGCGCCTAGGCGCTAGAAACTAGCGCCTAAGCGCTAGACTCGATATGAAAATTGTCAAGTTTTTTACAACGTTTGATCAGTTATTTTGACGGAGTGAGCGGTTATTGGACATTCTAGAAGGCTGACAGTTGTTCCTTGATAATAGGACATGTGATACATTGCATTTGGACGCCCCAAAAAGGTTTTAATCGTGAAGAGGTGCGAAGAACTGGACGCGGTGTCCGGCGCCTAGGCGCCGGACCGACCTTCTAGAAGATTCATTGAATGTGGACATGTTTTGAAGAGGTACCTCAAGGCAACTCTTGAAGCCTATAAAATAGAGGTCCAATTCTTCAGAAAACATGCCCCTCCCATTGTACCCTTTTCTCTTATCTACTTTAAGATCTCTCATCCTTAGAGAGAGAATTAGATTAGGGCCACTTTTGTTTAGTTTAGTGAGTTTATTTTCAAGTTATTCCATCTAGAGTTCATTACACTGTGGAGTCAATAGGAATCAGAAGATCTGTAGAAGAAATATTTGAGATAAGTATATTTTTACATTTGATTCAAAGTTTAATTATCATGTTTTGTTATTTATTTTCAATTTGTTCTGAGTAGTTAGTTACTTTCTTCAATTATGAAGAGATAGATAAAATAATATAAAGATTCAATGGAGAATTAAAATTCAAAATATTTTCAAAACATTGTGATGACATTAATACCTGATCTTACCTTACTTTTTAAATTGGTCGTTTGAAGTTTTAAAACCTGTTGAAGAGTTTAAAAACCTTGAAGGAGAAGAATTCTTAACTTGTAAATGTCACATGAATCCTTGGCTAGTCGAAGGCCATGTGCGGGCTATTCATGGTGAAGTGCAAATAAATAGGAAGATAATATTTAAAGGGCGTAGAATTGATAAGTTTTTAGAGTGATAGACTAAATTCTTATAATTTTATTTATAGACTATGAAAGGGTCACTATTAAGGCCAACCATAGCCACCCTTGGACATCTAGAAGTGTGAGCCTAAATTAACCCATTCTTCTAACAATACATCCGGACCTATTCTGTAAATTAGTCAATGTTCTTTGCACCTGGATCAAAGGGTAAAGAATAAGAATGCTTCTATTTGGCACAATACCACAAATTAAATTCTCCAACAAATATTAAATTATCTTAAAAATCATAGATTAATTGAAGGAAAGAAAGTTGTTTATTTTATATAGAGTTTATAAAATCATTTTCTTATTATTGTTTTCTTTAAATTGTATCTAGTAAATTAATAGTAATTTATAATCAAAATAAAAATATTTTTACTATTATATTTCTCTTTCACTTTATAGAAAATTTATTTCTATAAATCTTCCCTGTGGGATCGATACTGGGGTCTTTGTTTAAAAACCCTATATTACTTGAAATGATGCGTATACTTGCGTAGTACCCATAGTGTGTAAAAATATTACTTATATAAGATTAATTTTATACACTAGCCGCTATTTATAAATCGAGTCAAAGTTTTTTGGCTATCTTTTGGAAGCAAACATTACTGCGTTAAGCGCGGCGGTTGCGGGTCACCTATCATTTAGGTGCTGAAGTGTAGATGTTAGCCCTTAGGCGAGGGGATCATGGGAGCTTCGAAGTGAGAGCCGGTATCCTCCCAGCCTAGCCGCAGATTCAGTAACCAAGCATCAAATTAGTCAATGTTCTTTATGCCTGGACCAAAGGGTAAGGAATATGTATGCTCCTTTTTGGCACAACATAGTTTTAAACTAATTTTAATTATCTATTCACTTAAATTTCTTAACAAGGAGAATGATTCTTGCTTATATAATTGAACTTCACTTTATTAGTAGAATTAGTTAACTATGTTAGAACTAGTTTATTAAAACTTTAACTGATTTATGATTGCATATTAGTGACAGATAGGAAAATTGATTTACAAAGTTGTGATTCTAAATTAGTTTCTATAATCCTAGTCCGTAGCCTCTGACTGTGGCCTCTGAACTATCTGTGTGGGATCGATAACCAAGACTCCATTAGAGTGTCGGCATATTTTTAGGTTGTGTATTTTATTTTAAAAAGGGGTCGCCTAACAGAAGTTGTCGGTGAATTTTTAATTTAGTTTAAATAAATAATTTGAAAAGTAGTATTTGATTTTGAAAGTAAATTTTAAATTTGAAGATTTTAAGATATAAAATCAAACCGATCTCACATCCCAAATAGTTTATATAAACGAGCACCACACCACAAACCGTGTATCTATTCCTAAGGATAGACACAGTGCTTGACGGTGGGGCTCGATTAAACAAACTAAAAGATTTGTGACATCTGTTTGGTCTGCGAACCAATTTTATAAGCCGACAAATTCCCATGCTTAATATGAAAGTATTAAACGGGGTTTATATTACTCGGGTTCTTTAAAATTCCCTATAAGGGCAAGCCCCTATAGTTAATTACATCTTAAGTGACGGGAATCACCTAAGAAAACTCTCGATAATAATCGTAATTCGCTCTCAAGAATTTCAAAGTTTAGGGTTTTCGAGGATTGAATTTTGGAATTTCAATAGGGAGTGGATCAAATTTGGAACATTTTGTTTTGGGAATTCAAAGGAAGAAAGGTAGGAGAAATCACGGATTCGAAGCGAACTTCGGTAATTTCCCGACTATCCTATTGTTTGGCTTGAATTTAGAAAAGTCCTAATGTTTATTTAATGTTTTGATCTTGCCAATTTTAATTAATTTGGACTTATACTTGTATGATAAAATCATACAAATAGCCTTGAAGATGTGAGGGTTTATGTCGTATCGGACGACTACCTCGGAATCCTAAGTCCAGTTAGGGCTTAATTTACATGACATGATCATGCAAATGCCTAACAAAAAGTTGAGGATTTATGTTGCACTAAGCAAACTACCTCGAAGTCCTATGGCTTTGTTGTTTAATTCTAGGAATGTTTAGTTGATGTAGATTCGGGTTTTGCTGATGACGATGGCCGTGCTTGCCCACCATGCTTCGAGCTCCTTGTTGTTGCGGAGGTTTAGTTTTAGAAGTCATAAATCGAGGAGATGAGAACGAGTGTTTTGGTTTATAGAGAATCTTAATTTCCAAGTGTTTTTTGTATTTTAATTAAAACAAATCTTAAAGTTGATTATAACGACACCGGTTAAGATCCCACAGTTCCATCCTTCCGGCATCGTTATTTTTATCGGATTCACTTAGTCCAGATGAATTTGCTAAACTCAACTAAATGAGTTCCACACTTTCATTTAGACCGTGGGAAATTCCGTTAGCAACACGTAGGTTACATCATCCGAGGTATTCCCGATCATCCAACAGGACGTTTTAATTTAGTTGTAATTGTAATTTTGTGTTTTGTTTGTGATTAAATTTTGAGTTGTTTTATATTTTGAAATGTTGTGGCGGTGAATTTTATCTTGCAATGACTTTTAATTTAGTTTTGGTTTCGAGTTTTAGGGACTATCCTAAAGGTGTGGGTTTTCATGCAACAGTTGTTTATCATGCAAGAAAAAGTAAGTGTGATGCGATTAAATAAATTGCGATAAAGTAAATCGCAATAAAATAAAAGCGTACACGGAGGGTCTTCCCGTCATCCCAAGCTGCACTTAAAATACAATTAGAATATTTAAGCAAGTTACTAGGTAAAGCTAAGGTAAGGGTTATGGTTTTCTACCAAGTTCCTAATCCTATAGCTAGTCATTTCTTATGACGTCTAGGTTCTTGTGTTTTGGTTTAAGGACGATTTTCTTCATCAAAGAACAATTAAGTTCAATTGTTCTCATAAATATCCTATCATATTGAGGAAGTGCTTAAGAAGAATCTTAAACATCTTTTCAATATTGATAGGATTGTTTTAAGTCCAAATGGATTTAATCAATCAGGTGAAGTAATCGTCCGAGGTTTAGTTAAGTTTTGTTGTTATCTTACTCAGTGAACTAGGATATTTGAATGTCCTATAAGTGGAGTAACATTTCATTTAATGTTCTATTTAGGAGTTATGATAATACAAATTTTCGAGGGCAAATTGGTGTTCCAATGATTTGTGATTTAGTTTAACTTCAGTTAAAGGGTTTAAATTTGGAATAGTGTTCAAGTTGTTTTATATTTAATTTCTTTATGTCTTAGGTGATGTTATTTAATTCAATTTAATTTAACTTTAATTTAATTTAATTTAATTTAATTTGGTTTAGTTTTAATTTTAATTTTGATTTAATTCAATTTAGTTTGACTTGATGTTAAATTAATTTAGTTTGATTTGACTTGATTTAATTTAATTTGATTTAATTTAATTTAATTTAATTTGATTTAATTTTAATTTAATTTGATTTAATTTAATATGTTTTAATTTAATTTAATTTAATTTAATTTAACATTTTTTTAATTTAATTTAGTTTAATTTAATTTAATTTAATTTAATTATTTAATTTAATTTAATCTAATTTATAAATTTAATTTAATTTAATTTAATTTTATTTTATTTTATTTTATTTTTAATTTTTATTTAATTAAAAATTTAAAAAGTGTTTAATAATTTAACTTTTTAATTTAATTTAATGATTAAGTCCTTTAACATCTTAAATCATTTTAATTAAGAATTAAATATTATTGAAATGATTAATTTAGGGATTTTTAAATTAAAGAATAAATTTCTTCCTAATAATATCCCTATTTTAATAATTCTAATTCTATTATTCTTCCAAACTTAATCAATTATTTAATTAAGATTTATTTTAATTATTTTAAATTGCTTAGTGGGTTTCTATCCTTTAATTATTTAAATTTCAATCATCCAAATCAGATTAGGATCAAATATTTTACTTGTTAATTTTTTATTAAACCCAAAGTTTTAATTAAGGGTTAAATTTTTTTTTTAATTACCATTTTGCCCTTCAAGCTTAATAATTTCATAACTCACTAAATTGATCTTAAATGAACTTGAAATTTTTATGTGACTTCACTCATATGTCAATAAAGACATGAGAGGAGAAAATGTGATTTTTCTGTATTTAATTTATTTATATAATTATTTTCTGTGGAAAATAGGAATTTCCAAGGAAAATTTAATAATATGACCAAGGGAAAGTTTCTGTCCTTAAGAAAATTATGAGACATTCCTAATGACCAGAGGACCACTTGGACCAATTTTGGTGATTTTTTGAATTATATTTTTTTTATTATAATTATTTTAAATTTTAGAGTATTAATTAATTTAAAAATAAAATAAATGTTGAAAAATGAATTTTATATTTTTCAAAAATCTCTCTGATATCGAGGAAATCAGTGAATCAATTTTTGTAATTTTCTGATTTTTCTTTGTTTTATTATAATTATTTTAGTGAAAATGCTAGAAAATACATTTTTTTTAATTTTAAAATTGCCCTAGGGCTTTAAAATTTAATATCTCATTAAATAGACTTAAGAAAAATATGGGATTTGTTCCTAAGTGATTAAAATTCAAAATGTGACATTTTGATGAATTTTATTATTTTTGTGATTTTTATTATTTTTTATTTATTAAAATATTAAAATAATACTAAAAAATCAACTTTTTTAGAAAATTGAAATTTTAATTTTCCTAAATTCCCCTGATATCAGAGAGGCCCCAAAACTAATTTGGTAAATTTTTGAAAGGTATTTTGAAATTTATGAATTTTTAAAGTTTAAAATGGCTAAATGGCTTAATCAACCCATTTAGTAGGGCTAACCAAGTCCAATTGACTTCAAATTTTTATGGTGGGTTCCTCTGATCCTCAAGGTCAATGGAGAAATGATTTCAAGTCAATTTGATATATGGTTAGCTCTAATTAATTAGGCACCTATTTTGGGTGTTTAAGCCAATTAGAGTTATTTCAAATGAACTAACTCAAAACCTATTTTTCCTAGGGTCCTCTGGTCATAAGAAACACCACCAAATTTTCCTAGAATTTATTTCACAATATGCTAATTATTGGAATTAAAATACTCAAAACAGTAACATGAATTTGAAAAATCAATAACTTCTCATAGGGATGGCCTCGACTTTGGAAAATTCAGGGAATGTTCCCAAATTCAGAGGCTTCAAAAGCCCTATGGTTTCATGTCATGGTGAATTTCCTATATGCATGGAGAATTAAAAGAATGCAGAGGGTAAATAAATCATTAAAAATAAAATACTTGATGAAATTAAATAATTTCTTTTCCACATTATTCTCCTCTGTTCACTGAGCAAGAGGGTATTTTTATTTTATTTTTCTGATGTTTCTACACAAAGTTATGAATTTTTGAAGTTTAGGGAATTAAATAAATAGAAAAATACCCTAATTTTCTATTTATCCACGCGGCGCCGCGTCAACCTCGGCAGCTCCGAAACGCCGCGTGTCGCCCCTCTATTCGACGCCGCCATCTGACTCAGCGCTCCGGGGCCCCGCTGTGTCGTTCCATCTCCTGATCCGACGCGATCCTGGCCGTCGGTCCGCGCGTGTATTAAATGGACGGCATCCGTTCATCGTCCCCAAGCGTCCTCACCCGAGAGCCGTCCACACTAAATCCCTAATATCTCACTCAATACTCAATGGATTTTCGTGTTCTTATGCTCTATGGATTCATTTTGAAGAGACGAATACATCTATACGGTGATCATGCATTGAATTTAAAGCATTTGAAATGGAGAATCTCCAGAAGCTCGGGATGAAGAATTAGCTCATACCTTTGCTCAGAGAAGTGTGGCTTCAATCTAAGGGTTGTGTCACCTTCAATTGGGTCCAACAAGCTCCGGATGAAGTCCTCGGCACGGTGAATTGTCCGAGATAGGATTTCGACCACGGCTCGATCACAAAGCTTGGAGGTCGTGAGCAAGCGAGTGGCTTTGGAGATGGGGCTTTTCTTTGGTGGACTCCTTCTCTCGGTGCGGTGAAAGTGTAGAACCGATCGATTTGAGGATTGATCCACCGTGGAGAAGTGTCATGGTTTTGGGTGGAATTTCGGTTGAGAAATTGGGTTCGTTGGTGGGGATTAGGGCAAATTGACACTTGGAATCAAGCTGCTAAGAATGGAGAAGGGTTTGGAACAATTTTGGCGAGTTTCGGCAAGGTTTGTGCAACTCTCCTCTCATGGCCGTGAGGGGGTCGGGTTTAAATCAGAGGAGGGTGGAGGGCCTCCCGTGGAGAGTTAGGGCTTGGGATCGACGCTGCCTGGGCATGGGAAGAACGGCCGTGGTGACCATCGGCATAGGACGGCGGCTCGATGAGGAGAATTCCAAAGTTGGCTCACATGTGAGCTCTCGGCCATGGTGTTTTCCGGCGACCCGGGCGGGTGGCCGGCAGCATGGGTCACCCTCGGGTCCGGGTGGGTCGGGTGTTGACCTCGTTTTTGATGAGGTCTTCTCTTCTTCTCTTTAGTACTTAGGATGCTAGCCTTAGGCTTTTCCTTCGACTATCTTAGAGGACTAGAATCGGGACCCACCTTCTAGAAATTCAAACCACTTCTTAACTCACCGCAAACTCTACAAACTTGATCGTAGACCCCTAATCACCTAGAGGGTTGAAATCAAATGTGGAAGTTTAAAGGATGAGTTCCTATAGGACTCTTTGGCCTTAGGACCGCCCAGGCGGCCTGATCCAGTGAAGGGGCTGACTTACACACACACCACACTTATACACTACACCTACACACTACACTTCCACATACCTCCTAAAACCACACCCATACCTAACTCGACCTCCCGACTCATGTAGATGATTCACATGGATGGTCCTTTACCCCTAAGCCCTGGTAAGAGGGTTAGGAACAACATAGTGAATGCTTCAAATGGGTCCCTTCATGGCTCATGTGGGCTTGATATGGCTTCATGGCTCAACCAAAATGACTTCTTTCCACTTACATCCACCCAAACTTCAATTTCCCAAATTTTAAATTTTTGACCCCCGGGACCCTACACCTACTAAACCTACCCAAAACCCTTAAAATTACCCAAAATTTCTCAAAATTTCCAAATTATCCAAAATTCTCCAAAATCATTCCCAAACATTTCCACATCACTTAAACTGATCATCCATACCCAAAAATACCTCCCAATACCCTCCAAATACCCAAAATACCCCTCTTGGCCTAAAAATCCAAAAATTCAGAAAATTCCCAGAAAATTCCAGAAAATCCCAAATATTCCCAATTTCATTTTGTCCAACTACACCATGGGCCAATTTTGTCAATTTACCCTACTTTTGTCAAAACCCCCACTTGACCCATTTTAACCCTAAGTGAACCCAATGTCAAACCAAACCTACCCAATTGACCCCAATTTTGGTCCAATTCAATTCTAAACTTCAATTCAACATTCCCAACACCAATCTAGACCAAATCCAAGCCTAATTTGATTGAAATATTGGATCCAATCTCACTTTTGGCCTTAAAGCCCAATTTGGACCCATGACCTAAACCTAACCCAAACTCACCCAACTCAATTCCAATTAACCCCAAATCTTTTCTAAATCTTCCTTAACATTCCCACAAACAAAACACTAACATGATTTGCCCAAAATTTAGACCCAAACCCCACTCAAATTCAACCCAAAACCAAAAGGCCCAATTTTGACCTAAACCCAAACCCAAACCTAACCCAAATGAGCCCAAACCCCAAAATCAAAGCCCAACCAAAGCCAAAACCTCTTTGAAACACCCCCATAAACATTTCTCAACATTGATTTTACATCAATTTCAACTCTAGCCCAACATTAGCCCAACTTGGCCCACTTGGACCTACATAGGCCCACTTACCAAATAAACCCAAATTCAAACCAATTCAACTCCAAATCACATCAAGTTGATTCCAAGCCCTTCATAGAACATCCCTAAACCAATTATGACATTTATTTGACAAAGTTCTTCACAAAATTTTTATCCAAATGCCCATCCTAAAATCAAAAGCCCATTTCCCTTAAACTTTCCTAAAAGCCCACTTCACCACATCCAAAGGCCCAAAATCTACCCTAAAGCCCACATGACATCTCCATTTGTCATCCACTTAATTAAATCCATTACCTAAGTTCTAAATTCACCATCAAATTATTCCAAATCAAGTTTCATACAAATTTCCATCAAATTACCAAAAATTCTTAAAACCCATTTTCATGAAATCGACCCAAGCTTTTCCCAAGCCAAATGGAGCCAAGGATGAGCCATTCACAAGCCATATGAAGCCATGAAAGTTTGGCATGTGACCATGCCATTAATGGCAAAAGGAGGAGGTCCTTTAACCATCTCCTAAAAGTCATTAGCCTTAAGCATGTCTCCCCTTAACCAAGATTTAATCCAAATATTCTTGGATAAGGACATCACCACCTCTTGACCAGCTAGCCTAACCGATCTTCTCAGCCCAAGACCAACCATGGGGAGGTGAACCCAACCCAAACCAATGGGTTGACCAATTTCAAGCCAAAATGACCCCCTCCCCATTCCATTTTAATTCAAACACTTTACACATGTCCAAACCCAATCGACTTCACCATTGCCAAGCCCCGACCTCCCCGGTCAAGATGGTGACCCATGCCTGCCGGCCGACCGCCTGGATCGCCGGAAAACACCACACCTGAGAGCTCACATGTGAGCCAACTTTGGAATTCCACCTTGCTGAGCTGCCCCATGCCCAATGGCCACCATGGCTGTTCTTAACATGACCAGAGCAGCTGATCCCATGCCTCAACTCCCCTTGGGAGGCCCTCCGCCCTCTCCTATTTAAACTCCACCCCTCTCGGCCATGAAAGGAGCTGAGCACAAACCTTGCCAAAACTCTGCCAAAATTGTTCCGTACTCCTCCCCATACACGAGCACTTGATCCCAAGTGAGATCCCCCTGCCATTTCTCCTCCGTGAGCTCAATTTCGGAGTTGAAATTCCACCCAAAACCGGACACTTCTCCACAAAGTGAGCCAATTCCCAAATTGATTGGTTCTACACCTTCACCGCATCAAGGGAAGGTGTCCACCAGCAAAAGCCCCATCTCCGAGCCACCCAGTTGCTCCGACCTCCAAGCTTTGTGATCTGGGCTTGGTCGAAATCACATCCGGACAATTCACTGCACCGGGAGACTTCATCCTGGAGCTTCATCAGGATCCAATCGAAGGTGCAACAACTCTCGTATCGAAGCCACACTTCTCCGAGCAAAGGTATGAGCTAATTCTTCATCCCGAGCTTCGGAGATTCTCCATTTCAAATGCCTTAGTTTCAATGCATGTTAACCGTATAGATGTGTTCGTCTCTTCAAGACGAATCCATGGAGCATAAGAACATAAAAATCCATCGAGTATCGAGCGAGATCTTAGGGATTTAGTGTGGACGGCTTTCGGGCGAGGACGCTCGGGGACGATGAACGGATGCCGTCCATTCAATACACGCGCGGACGAACGGCCGCGGATAGGCGTCGGACCGAGGAGACGGTACGAGAACCGCGGGGCCCGGCTGCCGACTCGGGTGGCGGCGTCGAATGGGAGCGCGACGCGTGTGCGTTCGGAGCCGCCGAGGCCGACGCGGCGCCGCGTGGATAAATAGAAAATTAGGGTATTTTTCTATTTATTTAATTCCCTAAACTTCAAAAATTCATATCTCTGTGTAGAAAAATCGGAAAAATAAAATAAAAATACCCTCGCTCGGTGAACAGAGGAGAATAATGTGGAAAAGAAATCATTTAATTTCATCAAGTATTTTATTTTTTATAATTTATTTACTCTCTGCATTATTTTAATTCTCCATGCATGCATACAATTCACCATGGCATGTGACCATAGTGGCTTTTGAAGCCTCTGAATTTGGGAACATTCCCTGAATTTTCCAAAGTCGGAGGCCATCCCTATGAAAAGTTATTGATTTTTCAAATTCAGGTTACTGTTTTGAGTATTTTAATTCCAATAAATAGCATGTTGTGAAATAAATTCTAGGAAAATTTGGTGATGTTCCTTATGACCGAGAGAACCCTAGGAAAAATAGGTTTTGACTTAGCTCATTTAAAACAACCCTAATCGGCTTAAAAACCCAAAATAGGTCTTTAATTAATTAAAGTTAACCATGCATCAAATTGACTTGAAATCAATTCTCCACTGACCTTTAGGATCAGAGGAACCCACCATAAAAATTTGAGGTCAATTGGACTTGGTTAGCCCCACTAATTGGGTTGATTAAGCCACTTAGCCATTTTAAACTTTAAAAATTCATAACTTTTAAAATACCTTTCAAAAATTCACTAAATTGGTTTTGGAGCCTCTCTGATATCAAGGGAACTTAAGAAAATTAGAATTTCAATTTTCTAAAAAAGTTGATTTTTAATCATATTTTAATATTTTTAATAATTAAAAAATAATAAAAATCACAAAAATAATAAAATTCACCAAAATGTCACATTTTGAATTTTAATCACATAGGAACAAATCCTACATTTTTCTTAGGTCTATTTGGTGAAATATTAAATTTTAAAGCTTTAAGGTAATTTTAAAATTAAAAAAATGTATTTTCTAGCATTTTCACTAAAATAATTATAATAAATCATAGAAAAATCAAAAAATTGCAAAATTTGCTTCTCTGGTTTCCTTGATATCAGAGAGATTTTTGAAAAATATAAAATTCATTTTTCAACATTTATTTTATTTTTAAATTAATTAACACTCCAAAACTTAAAATAATTATAATAAAAATAATATAATTCAAAAAATCACCAAAATTGGTCCAACTGGTTCTCTGGTCATTAGGAATGTCCCCTAATTTTCTTAAGGACAGAAACTTTCCCTTGGTCATGTTATTAAATTTCCCTTGGAAATCTCTATTTTTCACCAAAAATAATTATATAAATAAATTAAATACAGAAAAATCACATTTTCTCCTCTCATGTCTTTATTGACATATGAGTGAAGTCACATAAAAATTTCAAGTTCATTTGAGTTCAATTTAGTGAGTTATGAAATCATTAAGCTTAGAGGGTAAAATGGTAATTAAAATTTTAACCCTTAATTAAAACTTTAGGTTTAATAAAAAATTAACAAGTAAAATATTTGATCCTAATCTGATTTGGATGATTGAAATTTAAATAATTAAAGGGTAGAAACCCATTAAACAATTTTAAAATAATTAAACCTTAATTAAATAATTGATTAAATTTGGAAGAATAATAAAATTGGAATTATTAAAATAGGGATATTATTAGGAAGAAATTTGTTCTTTAATTTAAAAATCCCTAAATTAATCATCTCATTAATATTCAATTCTTAATTAAAATGATAACTCAAAATTCAAAATTTTAAAAGACTTAATCATTAAACTCTTTTAAAAAAAATTAATTAAATTAAATTAAAATTAAATTAAATTAAATAAATTAAATTAAATTAAATCAAATTAAAAATTAAATTAAATTAATTAAATTAAATTAAATTAAATTAAAATTAAATTAAATTAAATAATTGAATTAAATTAAATTAAATTAAATTAAATTAAATTAAATTAATTAAATTAAATTAAATAAATTAAATTAAATTAAATTAAATTAAATTAAATTAAATTAAATAAATTAAATTAAATTAAATAATTAAATTAAATTAAATTGAATTAAATTAAATTAAATTAAAAATAAATTAAATTAAATTAAATTAAATTAAATTTAATTAAATTTAATTAAATCAAATTAAATTAAAATCAAATCAAATTAAATTAATTAAACATCAAATCAAATTAAATTGAGCTATATTGAATTAAATTAAATTAAAACTCAATTACATTAAATTAAATTAAATTAAATTAAATTAAATATAACATCACCTAAGACATAAAGAATTCAAAATAAATTTAAAACAACTTGAACACTATTCCAAATTTAAACTCATTAATGGAAATTAAACTAAATCACAAACCATTTGAACACCAATTTACCCTCAAAAGCTTTAGTTATCATAACTCCTAAATAGGACATTAAATGAAATATTACTTCACTTATAGGATATTCAAATGTCCTAGTTCATCGAAGCAAGATAACAATAAAACTTGAAATTCTTGGACGATTAATTCATTTGTATAATTAAATTCATTTGGACTTAAAACAATCCTAGAAATATCGAAAAGATGTTTAAGATTCCTCTTAAGCACTTCCTCAATATGATAGGACATTTATAAGAACAATTGGACTTAATCGTTCTTCGATGAAGAAAATCGTCCTCAAACCAAAACACAAAGAACCTGGACGTCATAGAAATGATTAGCCATAGGATTAGGAATTTGGTAGAAAACCATAACCCTTCCCTTAGCTTTACCTAGGAACTTGCTTAAATATTCTAATTGTGTTTTAAGTGCAGCTTGGGATGACGGGAAGACCATCCAGTACGCTTTTATTTTATCGCATCTTACTTTCTTGCAATTTACTTTCTCGCAATTTACTTTCTTCGCAAATGCACTTTATTTTTCTCGCATGATAAAACAACTCGTTGCATGAAAACCCACACCTTTAGGATAGATCCTAAAACTGAAACCAAAATTAAGTTAAAAGTCATTGCAAGATAAAATTCACCGCCACAACATTTCAAAATATAAAACAACTCAAAATTTAATCACAAACAGAACACAAAACTACAATTGCAACTAAATTAAAACGTCCTGTTGGATGATCGTGAATACCTCGGATGATGTAACCTACGTGTTGCTAACTGGATTTCCCACGGCCTAAATGAAAGTGTGGAACTCATTCAGCTGAGTTTAGCAAATTCATCCGGACTAAGTGAATCCGATAAAAATAATGATGCCGGAAGGATGGAACCGCTGGATCTTAACCGGTGTCGTTATAATCAACTTTAAGATTTGTTTTAATCAAAACACAAAAAACACTTGGAAAATTAAGACTTCTCTAAACCAAAACACTTTTCTCATCCCCCGATTTATGATTTCTAAAACTAAACCTCTCGCAACAACAAGGAGCTCGGAGCATGGTGGGCAAGACGGCCATCGTCGTCAACAAAACCCGAGTCTACTTCAAGAAAACTTTCCTAGAATTAAATAACAAAGCCATAGGACTTCGAGGTAGTTTGCTTAGTGCAACATAAATCCTCAACTCTTCGTTAGAGCACTTGTCATCGCAAATTAAGCCCTAACCGACTTTAGGATTCCGAGGTAGTCGTCCGATACGACATAAACCCTCACATCTTCAAGGCTATTTGTATGATTCTATCATATAAATATAAGTCCTAATTAATTAAAATCGACAAAATCAAAACTTTTAAATAAACATTAGGATTTTTCTAAATCTAAGCCAAACAATAGATAGTCGGAAATTACCGAAGTTCACTTCGAATCCGTGATTTCTCCTACTTTTCTTCCTTTGGATTCACAAAACAAAATGTTCTAAACTTGATCCATTCCCTATCGAAATTCAAAACTTCAACTCTTCGAAAACTTAAACTTCGAAATTCTCGAGAGCAGAACTATCGATTATTATCGAGAGTTTTCTTAGGTGATTCCCGTCACTTAAGATGTAATTAACTATAGGGGCTTGCCCTTATAGTGAATTTCAAGAACCTGTGTAATATAAACCATGTTTAATGTTTTTTATATTAAACGGGGAATTTTGTCGGCTTATAAAATTGGTTCGCAGTACCAAACGGTGTCACAAATCTTCTAGTTTATTTAATCGAGCTCCACTCGTCAAGCAAAGTGTCTATCTTTAGTGGGTAGATACATGGCTTGTGGTGCGGTGCTCGTTTATATAAACTATTCTGGGATGTGAGATCGGTTTAGTCTCATATCTTAAAACCTTCAAATTTGAAATTATTTTCAAAATCAAATACTACTTTTCAAATTATTTATTTTAATTAAATTAAAAATTCGCCGACAGCTTCTGTTAGGCGACCCCCCTTTTTTTTAAAGTAAAACACAACCTAAAAAAAAATATGCCGACACAGGGCTGGAGGTTTGTGCAGTCAATTGGCCATGGACATGTGTAAAGGGTTTGAATCAAAATGGAATGGGAAAGGGCTAGTTTTGGGTCTAAATGGGTCAACCCTTGGTTTTGGGTTAGGTTCACCCTCCAAGGTCAATTTGGGTCTGAAGGGAAAGTCACTGGATCGGGCTTGATTAGTGGGGTCAAGTCACAATCCAAGTACAATTAAGTTTAAGCATGGTTTAGTGGAGTCATGGAAGTGGTTAATCATTCTTAAGAGAATATGGAAAGGGCCTCCTCCTCTTTCCATCTTGGGTATGGTGAGGTGGAAAGTGGATTCCATGGCTCTCATGGCTCCCATGTGGCTCATGCATAGCTTCATGGCTCACCTTTGGCTTGGGAAAAGTTAAGTCAATTTCATGGAAAAGGATTTAAGAAAAATTTTGGTATTTTGATGGGAATTTGTATGGGGCTTAATTTGGAATGGCATCATGATGAATTTTCAAACTTAGGGATTGATTTTAATTAAGGGCATGATGAGAAGAATTGTCATACGGGCTTTAGTATAAAATTTGGGCTTTTAGGAAGGTTTCATGTAAGTGGGCTTTTGGTTTAAAAATAGATTTATGGATGGGAATTTTGTAGAAGTTTGGGCCAAATAATTGTTGGGTTTAACTCATAGATGTGTCATGAGTGACTTGAAGCAAATTGGGAGTGATTTGGGTTTGAATTTGGGCTTCTTTGGTGAATGGGCCAATATAGGTCAAATTGGGCTAGCTTGGGCCAATGTTGGGCTAGGGTTGAAATTGGTGTAAAATAAATATTGGGAAATGTTTATGGGAGTGTTTGAAATAGGTTTTGACTTTGGTTGGGCTTTTATTTTGGGGTTTGGGCTCATTTGGGTTAGGTTTGGGTTTAGGTCAAAATTGGGCTTTTTGGTTTTGGGTTGAATTTAAGTGGGGTTTGGGTATAAATTTTGGGTAAATCATGTTAGGGTTTTGTTTTTAGGGATGTTAAGGAAGGTTTAGAAAAGATTTGGGGTTAATTGGAGTTGAATTGGGTGAGTTTGGGTTAGGTTTGGGTCATGGGTCCAAATTGGGCTTTAAGGCCAAAAGTGAAATTGGATCCAAATGTCAATCAAATTAGACTTGGGTTTGGTCTAGATTAGCATTGGGAATGTTGAACTGAAGTTTAGAATTGAATTGGACCAGAATTTGGGTCAATTGGGTAGGCTTGGTTTGACATTGGGTTCACTTAGGATTAAAATGGGTCAAATTGGGGGTTTTGACAAAAGTGGGGTAAATTGACAAAATTGGCCCATGGTGTAGTTGGACAAAATGCAATTGGGAATATTTGGGATTTTCTGGAATTTTCTAGGAATTTTCTGAATTTTTGGATTTTTGGGTCAAGAGGGGTATTTTGGGTATTTGGAGGGTATTGGGAGGTATTTTTGGAATTCTTGGTATTTTTGGGTATGGATGATCAATTTGAGTGATGTGGAAATGTTTGGGATTGGTTTTGAGGAATTTTGGGCAATTTAGGTGATTTTGCAAATTTGGGTAGCTTTCGCGACTTTGGCAGCGGTATGCAGGTGTAGGGATCCTGGGTCGTAAAATTGAAAATTTGGAGATTGAATCACATTGGGTGAATGTAAGTGGAATAAAATCATTTCGGTTGAGCCATGAAGCCATATCAAGCCCACATGAAGCCATGAAGGGACTCATTTGAGGCATCCAATATGTTGTTCACTAACCTCTTGC
This sequence comes from Papilionanthe hookeriana x Papilionanthe teres, assembly GCA_022702705.1. Classification (NCBI taxonomy): domain Eukaryota; kingdom Viridiplantae; phylum Streptophyta; class Magnoliopsida; order Asparagales; family Orchidaceae; genus Papilionanthe; species Papilionanthe hookeriana x Papilionanthe teres. The sequence continues at coordinate 17,543 of JAKZJZ010002249.1, forward strand.
CAAGGCTCGGGGGTTAGGGACCATTCATGTGAATCACCTACATGAGTCAGGAGGTCGAGTTAGGTATAGGTGTGTGGCTTTAGGAGGTGTGTGAAAGTGTAGTGTATAAATGTATGTGTGTGTGTAAGTTAGCCCTTCACTGCATCAGGCTACCCGGGCATCTAAGGCAATAAAGAGTCCTATAGGAACTCATCCTTTAAACTTCCACATTTCGATTTCAACCCTGCAGTGATTGGGTGTCTATAGTCAAGCTTCAGAGCTCTGCGGGAGTTAAGAAGTGGTTTGGGTTTCTAAGTGGTGGGTCCCAACTCTAGTCCTCTAAGATAGTCGAAAGGAAAAGCCTAAGGCTAGATCCTAAGTACTAAAAAGAAGAAGAGAAGACCTCATCAAAAATGAGGTCAACAAATGGACCCCTAATAAAGTGCGGTGAGCCGACGGAGCACACCGCGCGTATCGGCGCTTCGACCCGAAGACGATCAACAAAACCAACACAAACGTCCAAGCGACAAACTTAGGACGAAGCAGAAGAATCTCTCGTCTGGGGAGTGCCGGCATGTTCTCAGGGCCGGAGATTCCCGAACTCTCGCCTGGGGAAAGGAAAAGGAGGTGAATTCCAAATCAGATGATCCTGGGAAATTTCGATTTAGATTTTATTTTGTTTCAATTTAAGTTTTGATGTGTGAGCTTAGATTTTAGTTCGAGTTTCAATTGGGATCGAAGTTTTGTTAAGATTAATTTGCGGTGGATTCGATTTGAAATGGCACTTCGAGGTTTGGGGAGGTAACATCTTCGACCTCGAAAAGGGAATGAATTAATCGGATAGTAATCGTAGGCACCGAGGAGGAATCTCGTGAAGCAATAAGCGGCATCGAGATGTAAAATCCTTAACCTCAAGAGCTCGATTTGACGTATTTCAACATGCGATAGTGGATAAAACCTACAAAGCGATGCAGGTCTACTGATGTAGAATCCTCGACCCCCGAAAAGTTTTGATTTGGATGTATTTCATCAAGCGACAGGGAAAGAACCTAAAGCAATGAAGTCTCGGATGTGAAATCACCAAACCCCAAAAAGTTTGATTTTGATGTATTTCAATATGCGATAGTGGGAAAGAACTCTGGGCACGATACGGTCTCGGATGTAAAATCCTCAACCCCAAGAATTTAGCAATACGTAACTGAACGAAGTACAC